>OY747718.1:11736388-12021388 GCA_963556495.2 Valencia hispanica
GTTTCCTACCTCTCTTCTTCATCTTCTTTCTTTCTTCCCCTTAAACTTCTGTCTCCGTGTCCATAACATCAGGAAATAAAACCCCCAGCATTTCATAATAAAGATTTTTCACACATATATCAAGTGGAGTACTATAGCAAAAACTGTACTGCTCCGCTTGTGAAAGTAAATCTGTTGGGCTTCTACTTGGTACTCAGACACCAATTCTGAGCTCCACACTGCCAAACAGGACACGTTAAAAAAAAGGAGTAATGTCGCAAAACTCATCCATGCGTTTATCTTTAGTCGGAATGATGCAACAGCATCTTCACAGGTCTGCCTAAAAAGTCAATTAGACAGCTGCAGCTGATCCAGAACGCTCCTGCTCGTGTCCTCACTAGAACCGAGAAAGTAGAGCACATCACCCCAGTTCTAAAGTCATTACACTGGCTCCCTGTAGCTCAGAGAATAGACTTCAAAATACTTCTACTAGTTTATAAATAATTGAATGGCTTAGCACCAAAATATGTTGAAGACTTGCTGTTACTATACCAACCCCCCAGACCACTCAGGTCCTCTAATTCCAGTCTACTCAACATCCCTAGAATCAGAACCAAACATGGAGAAGCAGCTTTCAGTTTCTATGCCCCTCTAATCTGGAACAAACTTCCAGAAAACAGCAAAGCTGCTGAAACACTGAGTTCTTTTAAATCACAACTAAAGGTTCCTGTCTGAGCGGTGCCATGTGAGGTCATGTTTTCGCTGAGCTCCTTGCCAAAGCTATTAATAAAGAAGCAGCTTTTTAATGTGAAGACCTCAAGTCACATTCATAACTAAACCCGAGACCCTGCGCCGTGTTTTGGATTTTAACTTTTTACCGGCTAAAAATTTCTAAAAATACTCGAAAAGCATCCGACGCAAAAGCTTACTCCAGAGCCAGCCCAGAGGCTAACACTAACACTACATATAACACTACATCTGCCCCATTACCTGAGCTAAACGGACAGGAGGCTGTTCTTCAAGCAATTGCCGACCTGAGGGCTGAACTGCTCGCCAAAGCGGAGACACAAGCTATGGAAATTTGCAATCAGGTCGACCAACTAAGGGCTGAAATGAAATTTGCTAATGACAATGTTAACGCCAAAAGCGAAGCCCTGGTTAAACGGGTGGTCGCCCTTGAGTCTGCAGCAGACAGCCACTAAGACCTGATTGCTTCTATGGAGCGGGACATGGCTAATATGCGGAGGGAGCTTGCTACTCAGAAAGCACGACAGGAGGACCTGGAAGCCCGTTCGCGCCGCAATAACCTACGTATTACCGGGATAAAGGAGAGGCGAGAGGACCGAAAGCGACCGACAGACTTTATATCTCAGTGCCTGAAAGACTTGCTCGGCCTCGATAAGCCCCCTCTATTGGACCGGGCACATCGTACTTTACGGGTGAGACCAGGTGACAGCGACCCACCGAGAGCCTTCATTATCAGATGCCACTATTTGCAGGAGAGGGAGAAAATGCTGAGAAAAGCCGGGCAGATTAAGCATCTGACCACGGGAGCAGAGTTTAACGAGGTGAGGAGCTTGTTGAGGACCTGCGACGGAATCCGCTACGGCCTGTGGTACCCAGCGAGGCTGAGGATAACTATGTCGGATGGCGTGCGTACAAGCTTTAAAGACCCAAAGCAAGCCAAGGATTTCATAATGAAAAATCTGAAGCACATGGCCTGATAAGATTTAGCTGAGTGGTTCTACATTTCATTCAGTGGTAAGTTTCTCCACGGTACTGCTATTCGTTTAAAGACTCAAAGTCTTGACATAAGCCAGGAGATGTCATGTCTTCAGTAATAACCTGTTAAAGGTAGGAACATTTAATTATGCAGCTCAGCTGATCTTTATTATATGGCTCTGTAAACACATTAGGCCACTGGTGGATTTGGACAATGTTTCACAGTGGTCTACAGTTCCTGGTGACCATCAGCAAAGTTTGAGGACATTTCAGAGTTTATTTTCAGTTAACTGGGCATTGCAAATGTAACTTGAACAGCCCCTTTCTTTATTTTTTCCTTTTTTTCTGAGAAAGCTGGTCTGTTTTGATAGACTATCTGAGTCTAAGGTTCGTCCACCATATCCAGTGGTTGTCAGCAAAACGTGAACTTGTGTCGGATTGCCCCCCCTTTTTTTTTTCCAATAACATTGGATGTCTGACAGACACCATTGTGGTCTGATGTGGTTTTGCTGCATTCACTTTTCACCCGGCAGAATCCACAATACAATCACTTATTTTTGATTTGACACTATCGGATTTGAGCCGATAGTGCCCTGATAAATAGTGGTTTCAGTATCTGACCGGTGCAGGGTTGAGGTTAGACATAACCCGGTACTAGCCTGGAAATTTATGGAGTGTGTATTACGTTCAAAATAGTTTATTTATACTGCGACATGTTATTCTGTTACTTGTATGGTTTTGGTGAGACTCGGTCTCATGAGGTAAGCTTTGTTTTGTTGTGCGATAGCGTGCGACCGGGGATACATTGGAGTTTTGTTAATGATGTGTCAAATGTGATGTTTCATTTTTTTCTGTTTCCATCTATTTTTTGTCTTTTGAATCTGATTTTGCAATGCCCTTACAGAGATCTATCACTTGTCAAAATCAAATGGCTCACAGTCCAGCGGCTGCCATCTTATCTCAGATACTAGAATATGGCGGGCCCTAGTATTAGTGGGTTAGCACAGGTAAACACGAAATTTATGAACTGGAACACCAAAGGGCTTAATCACCATGTAAAACGTAGTAAGTTGTTCTCTCATTTTTTGAAATTGCAAACAGACATCGCATTCTTAACTGAAACACATTTGCTCAACAGAGACCACACCAGACTTAAGAGGAGGCTTCTCTCAGATTTTCCATTCCGAATTTAACGCTAAATGCCGTGGTACAGCCATTTTAATTCAGAGGGATGTGCAATTTGTTCATACAAATATAATTCCAGATAAGGACGGTCGCTTTATTATTGTTCAGGGACATCTGTTCGGTTTGCTAGTGGTACTTGGCTGTGTCTACGCCCCAAACTGGGACAATGCAAAATTTTTCAGGGAATTCTTTTCTCTCCTCCCAGAGGTGGATAGTCACCATTTGGTCCTTGGGGGAGATCTGAACTGTGTTTTAGATCACACTTTAGATCGCTCGAGAGTCCCATCTGGAACACTAAATAAATCGGCAGAGGTCATAAATTCTTTTCTTCAAACTTATGGGTTGATTGATGCATGGAGATATAGAAATCCAGTCTCAAGACGGTACTCATTTTTCTCCCCAGCACATAACTCGTATTCCAGGATAGACTACTTCCTGTTGGACAAGAAGCTTCTCCCCCTACTGAGGTTTAGTGAATATGAGGGCATTGTTATATCCGACCATGGCCTTGTGACAATGGCGCTTTGCTTTCCAAATAATAAGGCTCCACATCGCCCCTGGAGACTCAACCCACATCTTTTGTCTGAAGATTTAGTTAACTTCCTTTCGGCACAAATAGTTTTTTTCCTAGAAACAAACCAGTCCCCGGAGACTAGCTATGGTAATCTATGGGAGGCAATGAAAGCCAATTTACTGGGACAGATAATATCTCATAATGTAAGCATGAACAAAAAACGGTCGGCACGCCTTAATGAGCTCATATCCCTGATAAATTATGTCGATCGTAGGAATTCAGAGGCTCCATCTGCTGATCTCAACAGGGAGAGGATAGGTTTGCTTGCAGAATTTGACACCCTCTCATCTAGAACAGCTGAGCTGCTTCATCTGAGATCTCGTCAAGAGTTTTACGAACATGAGGAACGAGCCACCAAATTATTATGCCATCAGTTAAGACAATCTGCAGAGGCTGGATTTATTGCTCATATTAATACTCCGGACAGGACAATCTCAGATCAAAAGGGTATAAATGAGCAATTTAGAAAATGTTATGAGGACCTCTATGCCACGGAAAATTGTGATGACGCAAAGCTGGCTCAGTTTTTCAATAGTCTCAATATCTCAACAGTGGGCCAACAGGATAGGACAAGTCTAGATCGCAAAATCTCAGCGGCGGAAATTGATTCAGCAATTAAACGAATGAGGGGTGGGAAAGCTCCTGGGCCGCACGGCTTCCCCATTGAATTTTAAAAATAATTCTCAGACAAATTGATTCCTCTTCTTATGAACGTCTATGCTGAAGAATTTGAACCCAAGTCGCTGCCCCCCACAATGACCCAGGCCACGATTTCGGTGCTTCTTAAGAAGGGAAAAGACCCTCTAAAATGTGAATCATGTCGCCCTGTAAGCCAACTTTGTTGCGACTACAAGATCTTAACTAAAGTTCTGGCCAGTAGATTGGAATCGGTTATGCACACAGTAGTACATCCAGATCAGACGGGTTTCATTACGGGGCGGCAGCTTTTCAGCAAAGTACGTAGGCTTTTTTATTATTCTTTACTCTCCGGAAAAGTCACAATCAGCAGAGATCTTGCTCTCCCTAGATGCACATAAAGCATTTGACCGGATTGAATTTAAATATCTATTTGCAGCTCTGGAAAGGTTCGTTTTTGGAACGGGCTTTTGTTCCTGGATAAGGGTCCTGTATGCTGCAGTGTTTCCCACACATAGACGAATCTGTGGCGGTGCGCCACAGATTGAACTCCGACCGCCTCAGATTCAACACCGACCCCAAAAAAAAATCAACACCGACCGTCACGTATTGCGTTTCGTTTTTCTTTTTTACAATATTTAAAACACGCACCGTATTTGTTCATGCATTTCCTTTCCCTGCTCTTTCTTCGTCTCTCTGTCATTCACGCGTCTCTCTCGCACAAACATACACACACACACATACAGCCCCCTCCCCTCCGTCCTCTACCCTCCCCACCCGCGCGGCCGGCCGACCGCCACACATTGCTTTCAAATCTGTGGGAAACACTGATGCTGCACCGTTGGACTCAGTCCGTACCAATAAGACCATCTCCAATTATTTTCCTGTATGTAGGGGGACCAGACAGGGCTGTCCCTTGAGCCCACTCTTATTTGACCTGGCTATTGAACCTCTAGCAGTGGCACTAAGGAGTGCTGGGGAGCTCCAAGGTATTGATGGGGGGGGGAACTCATAAGTTGTCCCTGTATACAGATGACCTGATACTCTATCTGTCCAACCCCTCTATCTCTATTCCTAAGGCGTTAGAGATCATCTCTGGCTTTGGGAAGATTTCAGGTTACAAAATCAACCTTGGTAAGAGTTTGCTCTTCCCCATTAATGATCAGGCCCGACAGATGTCTTTTGACATGTATCCTCTAAAAGAAAATGGTGACACTTTTACATATCTTGGTGTATCAGTAACCTGTAAGTACAGTGATTTATTTAAGCAAAATTTTAAACCAGCCCTAAAGAAGGCCAAGCAGGACCTGGTCCGTTGGTCCATACTCCCAATATCACTTGCCGGTAGGGTCAATTCTGTGAAGATGACAATTATGCCCAGGTTCTTGTTTCATACAGTGCCTGTTTTTATCCCAAAATCCTATTTTAAAGAATTGGATAAATCCATATCCATCTTTATATGGAATAAGACCATTCCACGGATAAGGAGAGCGCATCTGGAGAAACAGAAAGAGGCTGGAGGTTTAACACTGCCAAATTTTCTACAATACCATTGGGCGGCTAACATCTATAAAATGTCATATTGGGTCTCTACATTTTATGAGGGAGACGGACCTGTATGGGTCAAAATGGAACAACATTCCACCCGTCCGGTGTCCCTACCTTCGTTAGTATGTGTGCCACTACCACTCAGTAAACAACGCCTCACAAACAACCCTATTGTGAGTTGCTCACTACGTATATGGTCACAATTTAGGATCCACTTCAAACATAGACAGGCTATGCCCTCTCTTCCAATCTTGGCTAATGCACTCTTCCTACCCTCACTCATGGATACAGCGTTTAGATTGTAGTTCAGGAATGGTCTGAAATGGGTTAAGGATCGTTTTAAGGACGGGGTATTCATGTCATTCAAGCAGCTTGTGAGTACAATATTCCTAGCTCACATTCATTGAGATATTGGCAGGTGCGTGCCTTTGTCCGAAAGCATTTTCCTTCCTTCTCGTCAATCCCGCCAAATGACTGGATAGATGAATGGTTAGAAGGAGACCCATACCAAAGAGCGGGAGTGAGCAGACTGTATGAGAGTATTCAAAGGACCACCTCTCCATCTCTTAGCAAGATTAAGGCGGCATGAGAGGAGGAGCTGGGGTCTAAAGTTTCGGATGATTCCTGGCAAAAGGCAAAAAGGAAAATACATTCGAGTTCAATCTGCATCAGACATTGTCTGCTTCAATTTAAAGTGCTCCACAGGCTCTACCTATCTAGAAGTAGACTTGCCAGGATATACCCGGATGTGGGTCCGACCTGCTCCCGATGTCGGCGGGCTTCGGCCACCCTCTACCATATGTTTTGGCATGCCCGAAGTTGGTACGGTTTTGGACCTCAATTTTTGATGCATTTTCGTATATTTGTAAGAAGGAGATATACCCTTCTCCGGAAATCGCATTGTTCGGGGTGGTCCCTGCGGGGGTGGCGGTATCGGGGGCACAGTCGGATGCAATCGCCTTTTCATCCCTGTTAGCTAGATGCCTTATTTTGTGTAACTGGAAATCCGTTAGACCTCCAACGCACAGGCAATGGGTTTGGGATGTGATGGGACATTTAAAACTTGAGAAACTGAAACACTCAATCAGGGGTTCTACTCATAGGTTCTATAATGTATGGCAGCCATTTCTAAATTACTTTAAGATGGAATTCCCAGTTAGGGACACTGAGATTGCTACTTAATCGACTCACAATCTCTGTAATGGGCTTGAATTTATATGCTTTATCTTGGTTTTGTTATTTTTTATCATTTTGTCAATTTTGTTATTATTGTATGTTCTGTATATGAATGTTTTGCCTTTTTTTGTTTTTCTGTTTTTGTGATTGCTGTTTGTGGCCATGTCTATCGTGTTGTATGTGTGTGTAGCAAAAAAAGCCAATAAAAATATTTGAATAAATCACAACTAAAAACTTATCTGTTTAGATTTGCCTTTGAGTAATGCTTTGTTGTATCATGTTTTGTGTATTCTTCTTGTTTTACTGCTGTTCTTACATTATATACTTTGTAATGCTTTGATGAATCTGTGTGTGCTTCTTGCTTTATTGCTGTTTTTACTTTAAATGCTTTGTCTGTGTTTTACTGCTATTTTTATTTTACCACTTAATCATGTAAAGCACCTTAAATCACCTTGTTGTTGAAAGTGTGCTATACAAATAAAATTGCCTTGCCTTTAGTTAATTTCACTCATTTGCCCCACACATTTTGACTCTATTTTCCCCTCCAGCTTCTCTGTTGCCAAAATCTTTTCTCTAACTCAACAGAGAGACAGGCAGTTAGCTTTGCTAGCCTAGAAGCCTCAGCAACTTGGGTGTTTTGAGTATTGAGTCAAAAAGAGCAAGAACTGTCAATCTCAACCATTTGGGGGGCATTTTTGAGAGAAGACATGGCAAAAGGCGAATTTGGTGTGCCACCCTAAAATTTTGACTGGCCCTATCTGTCCCCAGGGCTGTACAGTGCGACATATATGTTGCGATAAACTATTTTTCATATGTAGCACTTGTGCAACAGCTTTGCAAGCTGCTTGTTTGTTTGTTTTTTTTACTGTAAAGGCCGGTTCACAGTAACGCATTTCGGCCGTCTCAAAAGACTGCACCATGCCACACTGTGTGAATCCACCGAGCTCTACAGGTATGTCACACTGAAAGGCCCAAGATTTCAGTGGATCAAACTGCACAACATCTCGTTTTAGCAGGATGCACCAAAAGCCAACATCACGAGCAGACCAGGGGAGTATTCCATCAACGTAGCTAAGAATTGCCAGACTTAGGTGGAAGCTTGAAGCTTGACTAAGATCCATTTCCCAATCTAGCTCCAAGTCGTTCCATCAAGTGAAATCAGCTGGCTCCACTTGAGACTTAGTCAAGCCTCACCTGTTAAGCCTCAACTTGTGCACGCCCACAGGGAAAATAAAAAGCCCATACTAGTCGAGAACGAAAACTGTCAGAAATGGCGAAAAGCAAAGGAAAAGAGGGTGCAGAAATGTTCTCCGCAGCGGAACAAACCCTCCTCATGGAGGTATATGAGGATTACAGATCACAGAATACAAGACAATGGACTCCGCCGGTTTTTATTTTATTAATTTATTTCTATTTCTGTCCAAGTTCTATATACACAAATGTAAAGTATTATGGAAGAAACCTTTATTTGATCACTTCATTGTGGATCTAAGGACATAGGCCTATATGAACACAATTTCCTCTTCTAACAACAAAAAGGCTGTTAAAACGAAAACTGTATTTGATGCATTCCAAATATTACTATAAATTGTAATCTCGCCTTTTTTCTTTTTTTTCTTTATTATTCCTCTTTTCTTTTTTCTTCTTTTATACTAAGAGTATAACTGTCCTTTACTCCTGATTACGAAGTAAAACTTGCAATAATCTAGAAACTTGTATCTGTCTACTGATGTTTAAAACATAGAGTAAGTTGTAAAAAGATAAATCGTTAAAGGTTTATGAAAAAAAGGGATGTGGCGTGGCAGAATATTGCCGACAGGCTGAATGCGTAAGTGATAAAGAAAATTAAGTATTTCAGAATCATCATGTTATATGAATCCCACATCAAAGGGACAAAATAGAAAGATCGGTTTTGTTTTACCACCTTATTCCTGGGCTGGCCCATGTAGAAACAATTATGCGATCAACATCCGTTGAGATACCAGAAATAGCCTGTACCGATTGGTTTGCTGGATGAGGTTTCATGGGTTTCGTTTGTCGTAGCGGTTTATTTGAACACTTAAAGAGAATTTTAAAAACGATTTGCCCCCAGAAAATGTACTCGGGCGGCTCGGGAACATGTTGCGCTGTTCGCGGTTGTAGTAACAACCAGAGAAAGTTAAATTTGTGGTTACAAGAGCGATGTTTTGAAACACGCACCTCGGAGTAAGAGAGAGTGTGGCTGCGAGAGTTGGTACAGTTTTCACCGCCTACCCAAAGATGAGGAACTCAGAAGGATGTGGCTGAAAAACCTTAACTTGAAAAAAACACCACAAACTTTATATGTGCGTTCCTTCCATTTTGTTGATTAAAAACCCCACAGAGGAACACCCGCATCCTAATTTGTGGTTGGGATATGATAAACCTCCGGAGAAGAGACGGCGGGTGTTAAAGAGATTTGACAGCTGTCTCACAAGAACAACAGGTATGATTTCATGTGTACAGGTTTCAGAATAGTTATAATGTAACGTGCCTTTAAACTGCTGGTATTAACCTAAAAGTGCCATAATTTCGGCGCAGACGTTACAAAATTGACGAGGCTGAAGTTTTCCGTTACTAGCTTCCGATTCGGGAAATGGCTAAAGGGCAATTACACCAAACTACATCACCCAGACATTTCAAACCTGGACTTGATTCTTCTACACTAATAGCAGAACAATTTAATCCAACTCTGTGATTTGTGAAACTTCAATATAGATGGATTTTGTTTTTAAATGGGATACAAAAAACGAAAAGGTTCTTTTTTCAACTGTAGTCTCAGATTAAAAATAAAAAATTGAAAAATGGGGTCGCATGAATTAATTTTATTTTACTATTGAATTCCTCTGACATATTTTACATTCTGTGACTCTAGGGGGCACTGAATTGATTTTTTGGCATTAATGCAATGAATTAAATATATGAATGAGATCATTAGAAATTGGTCATAAAGCCTGTCCAGAAAGCAAAGTAACACAAGAATAATCCATGTTAAGAAAGCAGTACAGAGGGAAAATAGCAGTGGCCAGGATTATAAGAGTAGATGCATTTGGTGTTTTGGTCCTTAAAAAAAAAAATTGCTTCAATAAAGTATATTTAGTGTTATCCAGTGCTTTTCGTCTGCTTTAAGGTGATCAGAATTTGAAATCTGAGATGTATCATTTAAAGCAATAACTAAAAAATTTCATTTAAGCAGTGTTTTGCTGACTCCTCCTGAATGAATGTTGTGCCACTCAGGTGCAGATTTCAGTTGAAAAAGATCCAGGGATTAGCCCAAATGAGTGAAGGATTTGCTTCTTTTTTTTTAGCGTGTGCAAAAAGTTATTGCTTATATATAGCTTCTAAGTGGTCCAATAGCTTCCATTATGCCATTCACTTTGCAGCAATCCCTCATGCATGTAGCAAACAAGGACAGCAACAGCTCCCCTTTAACAGGAAGAAACCTCCAGCCAAATCCTGTCTCATTTTTAGTGGGCATCTTCCACGACTGAGTGAAAATTTGAGAAGACATCTCATGCACACAACAAAAAGCAGAAGAACTTATACAGGACAACTTTCTATGTTAGAAACAACTAAAAACTAGAAAGGAAAAAACTACAGAGGAGAAAGAGAATGGCACGGTGTGGGTCGCAGTTTCTCAGTGGATGCCCCCTATATGAAGGTATCACAGCTATACAGAATGTCAGGTCAGATGTACGGTAGGTTCTATGTAATGAGAGCTGAGAAAACCCCCCACCAAGTTTACATTTGCAAGAACAACTAATAAAGCAAAACTGGACAGTAGTATGAGATCTGTTCTACTGTGGTCCAGATGCATGAAAACGTATTAAATGAACCTTTATTTAAACATTTCACAAATCCCAGAGTTGTTTTTAATTTTTGGTTCTGCTTAGTATAGAATAATCTAGTCCGGGTTTGAAATGTCTGGGTTATGTAGGTTTTGAACCAGTAGCAGATTAAAGATGCTCAGAATAGAGAAAAATTAGGTGTAATTGCCCTTTAGCCATTTCCCGAAGAAATGAAAACCAACTTCAGCCTCGAACTTGATTGTGAACGATGCAGTATTTTAATCTTTATCTTTATACAGTATTATATCTGTTACCAGACTTTCCCTATTTTTTGAGCATACACTCAATCCCAAAATCAACCATAACCCTGACTTTAAAGCTACTTTTTATTCAAGCAACAAGTTTTTTTTCTCCATTGGAAAAGACACCGACTAATAAGACCATTTACAAGATAAGTCATTGTGGCAATATGTTTCTCAGCTTACTGGTTAAGTAAAAGTAACTAAGTCAAAATGTGAATAATTTTATTGTTGTCTGGTGGAAAGTAATGGGGTTTATTCATGATTGCATTATGTGTTGATAATTATGTACTGTATTGTTACCCTTAGATGAGCAAGATGAGGTGGATCAGGGCGAGGAGCTTTGCAACGCAGCTAAATCTTCTTGTGATGCCCAAACACAGTGGTCAGACCCATGGATGGAGGATCACAGCTATTCAAAAGGGCCCACCATCATGCGTGGAATGAGTACACCACCAACAGAAGTGTCACACCCTCATGCTGACTACATATTAAAGACTGATGCAGACTCCCTTCTGTATACAGGGATTCCACTCACAGAATTTCAAACACTTGTGAGCTGCCTACAACCATTTGCTCCAGCTACACTATCAATGGCAGTTGTGGACCAAATTCTAATGACTTTTATGAAACTAAGACAAAACTTTGTCATGGCAGATCTAGCACGCCGTTTTAAAATATCACAAGGTCAAGTCAGCAAGACGGTGGGAATGTGGATAGACGTTATGTGTGAACACATGAAGGATCTTATTATGTGGCTGCCTCGAGAAACAATCAAAGCAGGCTTTTAAAGAGCGCTTTGCTAACACAACATGTATAATTGACTGCACAGAAACAGTTTTACAAAAAGCAAAAAACCTCGATTCAAGAAGTGAGTCATACAGTCACTACTATGTAATGTACTATGTAAATAACACAGTAAAGTGTTTCTCCCATCATGTTCATTTCTGACGCTTATGGTGGAAAATGCAGTGACAGATACATAACACAGAACTCTGGTTTTCTGGACTACTTGCGTGCTGGAGATGAGGTGATGGGTGACCGTGGGTTCACAGTGAGGGACTTGCTGGAGGAGTGTAGGGTGAACCTCATCATTCCAGCATTTACACGGAAAGCGTGCCAGCTGACCAACGAGGGGGTCACACGTACGCGTCGCATTGCTCATGCTCGCATTCAGGTTGAACGGGCAATAAGGCGGTTGAAGGTCTACAGGATTCTCTCACAAACCGTGCCAATCAATTTGGTACCCAAAATTGACAAGATTATCAAAATCTGTGCGGGTTTAGTGAATTTAAGAGCTGAGCTTATTTCAAGTGAACACTGAAGTTATTAGATGTACTTACAAACATAGATTTAATTGTGTACATAAATATTTTTTTGAAATGTACACAAATGCAAATTTACTTCCCTGAATGTTCTCATGTAACAACTGAACTGAACAGCTTCACTTTATTTTTAAATATAACTTAAACAAGTAACTGCTTCATCTTTAAGAGCTGTATATTCAAGTACTTACCTACTAATACAAAAATGATTAATAGTCTATGTGGCTTTAGCATAAGAATGTTTGGATTTTGTGTATACTCTAATATATGTAAGGATGATATTGTTTAGTTACTGTATATATTTTTTAATTTGGAACTTACCAAAAATATAACAGCATTGACACATACTTTTCTTTGTAACAATAAAAATATAGAATTTTTTTTACTGTCCTTATGTTCTTTTATACAGTGCTCTTTTGTTGTCTGCAACACACTTTACAGTACACCTAAGTACCTACTGTATTTTCAAGAGATTGAGATATTTGGGGCAGAGCAGAACCTTCTTTGAAACAAATTCATCCACTAATTTTGGAAGCATATGTGAAAAGTAGAAATTCTGGAGGTGTTTAATGTGTGTGTCTGTAAACGCTTTGTCAAATGCAATGTCCAACTCCAATTGCTCAGATGGGGTCCAGATGACAAGGTTACAGGTTTGCAGCCCCAGGCACATCATTGTAAGCTGGACCTGGAGGAATACATGTAAAATATGTCTGAGGTTATTTTAATGAAGGCTATTTTCACATTAATTCATTAATTATAAACCACAAAGTTTACCCACCTGGAGGTAGTATCCACGTGGCCCATTGGGAAGAATGACATACTTCCCGTTTTCTAATCTGATGTCACCAGTTGGCTGACTTAGAAACTCAGCAAGTGATGTGCTGCCCTTTAGTGGACACTTGATCTCTAGGAGCTGTGATGAGTCCAAAATGCCATCTGGGCTTGCCCCAAACCAGGGATGGTCAGGACACACCACCAGGCCTCTCCGCTCCACTGTGTGCCCTTGAGCCTCCATGAGCTGAATGGCTTTGTCCTCGCTTTCTGTACCATATTTAGTGGCGGTATTGCCAGTGAAAGTGGGGTGTAAGTGCTCACTGAGGAATTTCTGTGGGTTAGTTGTGCTCCGTTTAAGCACTTTCTTTGCTGTGCTCGCAGTCAATCGCAGATTCCTTGCATCATGCCACAGTTGTGATGCACTCTGAATTTGGGTCTCTTTGCTCAACTTCTCCAGTTGAGCTGGGCTTAGTTGAACATATGTTTCATAAAAAGTGAGACACTTCCTGCAAGTCAATATTGTGCTGTGCTCTGTATGGGGCATCTGTAAGTCACACTGGTTCTGAGAAGACTCACTATCCACAACTAATCTGTAGCACTGTTGAAGGGGGCCATTAGTCTGCAGCTGATATAGTGGGGCCATCACAGAATAACTAATGTAAGTTTGAAAGTCTTTGTGATCCTTGAAAAGTCTGGGCACATCCTCTGCTGATGACACACTTGTGGGATGTGATGTTGATGCTGATGACCCTTCATGAAGGTGTTCTGTTTTATGGCGTTTAAACTGTATTTGCTTCACCTTTTTCAGCTCAGTATTTTTTCTTGTACCTGCATTCCACTTTCGCTGTACATCAGTGCATGAGGACCCTGTCTTTCCCTGTCTGACTGCATTCTCTACCTGAATTAAAAATAATTCAAAAATATATACACAGACTTTAGACGATACATATAATTCAAGTGAATTATGCTTTTATCAAGCAAATTATTAAAATAGTGCTCAGTGTTTAATATAAATATATAATTATATGTAATGTGTTGAAAATGATCATTAAACCTATCATAAAAATTACCTTCCAAAGGATGGCTGCAAGATCTCCCTTGACCGGCAATACATGTACAACCTGCTGTTTGTATTTCACCTGATGTAGAAACTAAAACCCAGGCTTGATGATGAGGGATTTTAAGGCTTTGACTTGGCTCTACATCTGCTTCTAAATAAACAAGATTGTGTCCCACCTTTTTCAACAAAACACGACCAACTTTATTACTATGAAGGTACTGATAAGCCTCTGAGCTTTTAAGATTGTTCATTGCCTCGCCGTCGGAGGCGACAGAGTTCAGAAAGTAGCTAAAAATGCTACTGTATGTTATCTGCGGCCAGATTTTCATATCATCCTCCCAATCTTCTATTGCAGTAGGCAGAGGGATTGTAACGGTGTCCCGTTTGAGCTGTGACAACTGGTGTTCCCACATAGTTTACGACTAATTACGCCCATAAAAAGTGGATTAGCATGAACGGATCACATCGTACATCTTTGGTTGCCATGTAAACAAACGCCGGGTTAAACCGGAAGTCGGTCGCATATTTCACGCAAGGGATCATGGGGGCTAGGAATAAGGTGGATACATGCAGATTTATTTTTTACTTTTGAATTAACATTAACTACAAAAGTTTGTTTGTGAGCTGGGTGAAATGAACCGAAAAAAGGTTTATGATTGGTCAGTGGACATACTCTGATCATGCTGCGTACACCTGCTCAGATCATTCCCTTTCTGAGCGTCGGGAAGGAGCAAGCTGGGTCTCTAAATTGCAGGAAATATCGGTGACAAAGTTTCACAGAAAGTAGCTAAGGGTGGTCAGAAATGTCGCTAGATTTGTCGCTAGGCACTTTTTGAAAAAAAAGTCGTAAAGGGGGTCTGAAAAGTTGTTAGAAATAGAAACAAAGTCGCTAAGTTGGCAACACGGATAGGAGGTATAACTATGGAATTATATTTCAGTCAAAAATCCCGAGCGAGTTCGATCAAATGCGGAGGCTGTAAATCTCAAAAACAGGGTCAAAATCGCAGCTTCTACATGTGTTCCAATTTTCATGCAGGTATGATAAACGAGCTAAATGAGGGGGTTTTGAAAGTTGCTGGGGGGTGCCGTTTAGTCGTTTCTTTTGTGACTTTTTCAAAACTTTTAAAATGGGTAAATTTCACGCGCGACTGACACATCCACACATTTATTTTTAATTTTTTTTTTTTTTACATTTTTGGGTATGTTTAGGACTCAAAAAGCAATTTCATCTTGGGAAGAACAATAAGAAACAATACAGATACAATAGGCCTTCGCTGTTAAACTGTGTATTCGACGTACATTAGCATCAACATGCAGAACCATGTCAGAAATTGCTACCGACCTGTCATGCAGACAGTCGTGAAACCAGATGTTTGAAAAGAAATGCCGTGGAGAAAAAAAAAAAGTTTGTGTAGCGAATGAGGAAATATAAATTCAAGCAAAGTGGCTGGAAAACAAGGATTCTGAACGTGTCATAGTAAAGATGGAAAATGAATTTTCATTGCAACAAAAAACATTTAAGCTTGGTACAATGAGTGTTAATGCCTGGAAATCACATGCAGTCAGACAGCCACAAATCAGTTGGGAGAGGCAGACAGCAGTTAATTGTGGCTAGTTACTTTTACATAACCAACAGCAGAATGTTTTCAGCAAGAACTGTGACCACCACAAATAGCACAACATCGAGCAGTCTTCGAGGGTCATTTGGATTGAACGTTATGTTGCTCGCAGAGTAGCTCTGTTGTCTGAACAATGCTGTGCAGCACCACTCATACGCATCCAATGAAAGTTGTCACAGGCAATGTTGCAGGATTTAAAAAATAGTCAAATGTTTCACATGTGGAAAGGACAAAACTAGCTCAATGATTATTTTGGCAATTCATAAATAACATCTACCTCAAGTTGCATAAAAATACATTGAGTTTCAGACCTTTTCCTTATATATTCATGAGTTGTCACGGGTACTTTAGATGGTATTAAAAACATAAGAAAACAGCATTAAAGGGGCATTAATCATCACGATTAGATGATTTCTGCAGAAAGCCTAGATTGGCTAGACCTCACATTCAACAGGCTACATGCTTGTTTGTCCTCAAAACACATGCTTTGCTATCGGGTCAGGAAAATCCAACATGCTGAATATCCACGATTTGTGATCGGAGTGATCCCAACGTCCTTCCGAGCAGACCAGAGCACTCATAACACACCACACATGCAGGAATATTTTAGGATTATCATAAGAGCCATCCTTGCGATTGTTGGAAGGGGAGAAAAGGGCCCTAAATCGGCCAAAAAATCCTGCCGTGTGAACCAGGCATTAGGGGACCTCTTTGAGTCTGTGAACACGTTTTTCAAACTACAGTCGACCCATGCCTAGTTGGGAGACTCTTACTAATGGATTTTTTCACAGAACATATCTGTAAAAGATTCTAATATATATATATTCTGTTTGGGAAGCTGAAATACCTCGATGAAATGCAAGTTGACACTATTGGCTGGTGTCTGGAAAGCAGCCAAACGCAAAGCACCATTCTTATTCATTGCCAATAACAGAAATGAGGAAGACCTTGGATGTTAGCTTTTGCGGTTGTATGAAACAGTTTCCAGTGCACATATGAACTGTTAAAATATGCAGTTAACATTTTTAGTCTCAAGTATTTGTGGATTTCAGCTATTTGTTGTTGAGAGCTCTGGGAGCTAACATTTGCTGGGTTCTCTCCTTATCATAAATAAAATAAAACTGTCTCAACCATCTTTATTTAAGGCTTAAAGATTTTCCACTTCAGTTTGTGAAGTAGCATTGGGACAAACAACAAGACTTCTGGCGCAATCTACATTGGACAAGTGAGACCGAAGTACAGATGGCCGACCATAATAGACAACACCACGTTTGGGAATTAAATATATCTGGCAATATATCTGTGGTTACGCTTCAAAGATGTAGTCCAGCATGGTAGGGGAGGGCTAATGATCTGGGCTTGTTTTGCACTCATTAATTCAACATGAACTCCTCTGGAAGTTGCTGATGGCCAGTAGTGAACAGGGGTGTGGAAAGACCCCCAGCCTCCCACCTCCTGCTCAAGTTTGGTGTTGATGCTGTTTTTATAATGTGCATTTAAAACAGAGGGGTGGGATTGTGGGGAAGACAGCCACAGGTTCCCCAACCCCCACCCTGAGCATTCAGTGTCTATATGTAGTTTAACGGTGGGCACCGGCACCAGAGGCGAAGCTGATTGAACAGCTCCTCCTCTGGATGTCGAAAATTCTGCCCACCCCAAAGTCCCTTCATGTGTGTCTCATGAGAATGCTATAAATGAGAGAGTCTAAGCTGTACAGTAAAATTGGGACCCAGGTTGCCACTGGGTAGCGGAGATGGAAACCCCTCCACGCACCCCAATGACGTGCCTACACCCCAAGGCCCTACATGAGTGGTAAAGTGATGAAGCGGCCAGACAGAGGGTATACTGTTTTGACAGGTCTTTGTTTCATAGAAAATACAGTTTATTAAAAGGTATGCTGTTTTGATAGCCAGTTGTTAAAGTCCCACTCATATTTTGAGCTATTTTTAAAACATTCTCAGTGATCTTTAAATTGTGATTATGCCATTTTTAGCCAAAATCCCAAAACCTGTGCCGTTTTCTGGGACTTCGCTTCAGCAGAGCTGCAGTAGCTCATTAGCAATACGCCTCTGGGTTGTGGGCGGAGCCGTTGGCACCACCGAGACAGACATAACTAATTTAAAATCTTAGCAAAATCTGACCTTACAATTCCAGAAAATATCTTAGTTTAAATATCAAAAGTTAACGACTTTTTAACAGAGTATCTCCGTGTTTTTCTTGAAAATGTGTGAAATTAATCTCAAAATCTTTTAACAGAAGTTTACTACATTTTTTCTTTTATTTACAATGGCCTTAATACACCCGATTTAATAATTTAACATGACATTTGTTATGATCCTAAGGTGTTTGTGTATCACCTTCACCTGCTCACTGAACCATCTGCCTCCGATTACCCTGATTAGGCCTCATTCCAGTTCCTTTGTCATTCCTCTATCACCTTTTTGGATTCTCTGTCTGTCTCCCCGTGGTCTGCTCCCATGTCTCTCTGTAAGTTTTCCTCTGTGTTTGCCATTCATTAAATACTCAAGTCAAGAGTTTCTGCATTTGGGTCCTACTTCCTCTCGACATGACAACATCACACAATTTCCCGACTCCACTTGCTAAAAATAATATATAGAAAACTCCTGTTAACATTTCTTATGATTCTATAAGGCATGCAATGAGGTCATGTGTATATAATTTAATGATAATACACCAAATTGATTTTAATGCATGCGGAATTCCGCGAGTTTCACTGCTGCGCATGTGCATTACCCGAAGGTATGCCGTTCTGATCATAGACATATATAAAGAGTAGACGCCGCATCGACCCCTCTTGCCTATTGGGGCTGATGAGCCGTGGGCCTGCCATCTTGGACCGGCATCTCCCGCTCCACTTTATAATCTTTTTGGCAGGCACAATGAAGCGTCAGCGCATTTATTTAATCATAACTCGCTAAATACTGATTTTCACATCTTTTTTTTGTCTGCAAATGCCAAACATTTAGCTATGATACAGGACAGATGGTTTGCCCTATTTCTATATATAATAGATATAGATTTATATATATAAATAAAATCGATCATATGTAATAGATAGCTAGGTAATATATATAATAGATATAGATAATAGATAGATATAGATGAAATATATATAATAGATAATATAATATATAGATGTACACCTCCCAATTCTTCCTTATATCTTTTTTTGGGAAACCTTCAAAAACAAAAAGGGAGTTTTGGGAGAGTCTACACCAAAACACTGTACAAAGTCGGTCAATTTTATTTTCTTCATTCTTCTATTCTATTACTATTTCTATCTTCCCATTTTATTTATATTTTCCTATTTACTTCTTATTTGTTCAGATTTATGAGAACCTTTCTTTAACAAAAAATGATATTTCTGTTGATGATGACCCAAAGTTGCTGACATGATCAGTAAGCTTCTTTGCAAACTATTTAATGGTCAGATGGGTGGATAATAGACATTTTATACCAGTAAAAATGGTTTTATTTCTATAGTAGCATTCTTGTGTCAGTTGTCATCTAAGTCAGTGGTTTAAAAATATACAATTTATAAAGTCTCAGGTAGCCTTCTTTCCATAACTAACGTTAGCTAGATAAGATTTTGGTGGTGGACATAAATACAGTACAGTAATATTATATTTACAAAATACAAACAATACAAATGTTCAATCTTACTTGTGAAAGGTTATCCCCGAGCCCTACTCTCAACAGTCCGCTGATTTGAACAGGAATACACCACACAGTACTCAGGCATCTTGTATTAACTGCTGCTGTTTTGGTAGATGGACGGGAACACCGCATTTCTTGTCCCAGGGTATCCAATGCGGGGTCTATGGTTCTGATGGGTATGGTGTTCCATCAGAACACCGGCACTGATGGCAGCATTTTCTTTTGAAACAGGCTTAAAAAAAATCAAAAATGCTCCCGCAAACACATTCAGCTTGGTGCTAAATTTAGGAACACAGACTTTTATCTTTTATTGGGGCTCAAAATGCGGGGAAAATTGCTTTTTAATCATAATCTGAAGATGACACTAATCTGCTCAGTGGTGTCACCTGGCCTGGGCATTCCCGGCTTTAGCCCCGAACATTTCTCATCAAGCCCCAAATGTTGTTTTTCACCCCAGAAGGAATAAGTTTACATTAACTGAGCTGCCCTATATGACATTAATAAAGAAGCCAATTTTGTAGTTTCCTGGTTTAGATGAATGCAACAGAGGCATGACGGTATGACGGATTAGAGAGGAGTTGTATGGGAAATCTTCCATGCCCCCCCTTGACTACAGAATTGAGTAAATCAACAGTTTTACTTTTGCTCTGAACGCAAAGACTGCTGTCTTGACTGGAATTGAGCTGCCTTGGCGGAGGTCTGCGCTTTCTGAGTGCTTTTCTAGTCAAAACTATATAATTGAACCAATTTCCCCCAGTAAATGACACTTGAATGCTCATCATGTTGCAAAGTTCAGTTCATCTATCTATAGATAATTTGATGTTATACTTGGTTTACAGATGACCTAGACAGGGCAGAGAATGAGTAAAAGAGCAGGAGACACACAGGTCCACCATGCAACGTGCCACAGAACTAACTTTTGTGCTTGTTGGGGAAAGAAAAAATTAAAACAATTGTTACCAATTGACTAATTTTATCATCCTGTCTTAACTAATATTAATACTGATTTTAGAGATCTTGTTTACATTGTCACGTTTAAGTTTTAAAATAAATACATTTTGAGGTACATATTGGTGTATTTGCCTTTAACTAAGGTGCCACAGTGCTCAAGAAAGCTTTAATAAAAAGCCTTTTTACTGCATATGTCCCCCCAGATTCCTCTACGAGGTTGTGGGCTCAGCCCCCAATGTTGCCAGTTCCAGGAAACACCCCTGGTTGTGCTACTTCACAGACCAGTGGAGATGATATAGAAAGCATCTTCAAATATAAATGTGAATAATGTTTAGCTGAAGTAACATAGCCTCAAAGCCATCAGGTAAATTTAGGACAGAAATATTATTCGTAAAAGAAGTGACACAGATATACAGGGAGAATTAAAGGTGGAACTAAAAGCTGACTCACGTTTCCACTGGTATGATCAGAATGTAACACATGAGGTAGAAACAACTGAAAATAACTTTAACTGTAGAACATATTATTGGTTCATATCTGCTCCATTAAAGACAGTTTTGAAAAGTTCTGGTTCCGACTATCTACTCTGTTGTTGCGGTCAAACTGCTGTTCCACTCCAGTGGACCAATCAGCTGCTTTGATCAAGCGGAAGTAAAACCGAAAGGCTTCAGAAGCAGCTTGTGGCGACTCAGCTGGAAGACGGTTGTGTTTTCGTATCTCAGCTGAATATTTCAGTAACAATGTCGTCAGTTCAGCATCCGAGAGAGTTTATCAGAAAGCGACCAGCTGCTGCTGCTGCTGAAAAAGAAATCTTAACAGAGGTTGAAAAAACCGTCGTCCGCTACGAGGAAGAGCTCGACGGTCAGCGCAGAATGACGGGAATCAACTGGAAACCAGAGATAAAGCTCAACGGAACCAGCGTGGAGCTGCAGAGACAAAGTTCTGGTAGGTCGAGATGAAGGTGCTGATGTGTTCACTGCAGACAGAGATCCGTCAGCAGCGATATGCTGTTGATAAATAGGGCAGAACTTTTTTTTTTTTTTTTCAAAATTGTTTTCTTTCTGTCAAAACATTATGAAATAAACAGGCTACGAACGTGGAAAATGTAGGCTACGAGAGAAATACACAAACCAAAGTATCCAGCCAGAAAAAGAAGCTTATATAATACCGTTTTAGATGTTTGTATGGAACGCCCATATGCTTTAAATAAATAAATAAAACAATGAATTATCTTCATTACTAAAAAATAGACAAATATATAATGTGACAATGAAATTGTGAAAAAAAAATCGAATGCATATAAAATTCTAAGCTCATTGGTGTAAAATATTTTCCTTTAAAATGTGTTTAATATAAAACATAATTTGACTATTTTATTATTTAATTTAATCATTTTTACAAAGTCAGCCTTTATTTCAAAATGGTGTTTTCCCCAGTGGCTTGTTTATTTCATAATAGGGATGTAAGAAAAATATCGATACGGCCATAAACATATTTTATGTCACAGTATTGTATCGATATTCAAAAGCAACGTGTTGCTTTTTTCTTTCTTTTAAAAATGTTTTTGAATGGAACCATTAATGATGCCAGTAATTTTTGTAGTAAAATTTAAAGTATAACCGCTAGTTGGTGACTGTTTTCACCTTTGTTCCAGTGGATCAATTAGATCTAGTAATAAAACTGGATGTGTTAAAGTATGAAACAAGTTGGAGTGTTAAGAATGCTGTGACAGTTTTTCTACAGTTAAATTAATTCAGTTTTGAAAATGACAATATATAGTCTTACTCAAAGTATTGCGATATATTGTATCGTCCCCCTGTATTGTGTATACATATCGTATCACCAGATTCTTGCCAATACACATCCCTTCTTAGCAGCCTTAACCTATGAAACTATAATTTCCAATTTATTAACAAAGTAAAGGCATGATGATCATGAAAAGTCACCGTATGATTCAGGTATTACAGATTTTATTAAAGAAACACTGGTGGATAGAGAACAGACAGTAGTGTTGCATGCCTCTTATTTTGTGTTGTGTTGGCCACCAAGGGACACCGCAGCAGAGGGACCCCCAGCAGAGGCACACGGGACAAAGGAGCCTTCTCGGCAGTGCACCATTCCCCTCTTTATCCTTGTCATAGTTGTGTTCCCTCTGGGCCCCTTTTGGAGGTCGACCAGTGTTGAGCAACCATCTGCCCCCTAGCTTAGTCTTATGGCGAGCTACAGCTGTAGGCTGCACACCTATCTGTGTGCTCATTTGCGACCCCTTTCCTGGCTGCATTTTGATGTTACGCGCAGCAAAACTCCTCATCTTCCCAAATGTAGACAGTGCTGAAATCAGTCCGGTGTCGGTATGGATTTTTTTGTAGGATGACAGAAAGGATTCTATTGAGATGATAAGGTCTCATCCTTTCTAAACTTGTCCATGAGGCCATCAAACATCAATCTGAAATTACCTTCAATACGCTCAGCATCCAACTAACTTTGAACTTACGGTTTTCCAACTCCATACTCTTGTGGTGCTGGGGGAGGGGTTGTTCCTGCTTCTTCTTTGGTGCCTATTTCACAGAAATGCATGATAATTTCAGATCCTGGCATGTGACTGGCAAAAGACAAAGCAGGAGGCATTTTAGAGGGAATACTTGAAGTACTTCAAGTATTGATTCGATCTGATTTTTAGCTGGAGAATATCGATGTACATTGATCGCTGTAAAAGTCACTGTTTAGTCATAAACAATAAAAAGTCAAACAAAACAAAAAACTAAATGGCCGCTAACAACGTTTTTGGGTGGGCATACGGTATGTTAACCCATTATCAGTGTGTCTTGAGTATGTGAGAGATAGAGACGCTAAGTGTGTGAGTGGTGTGAATAAGATCATTTCTACATGTGGAAATCTCTGCATGTGTGTTCTTTCCATCTTTTTCTCTCACTGTCATTTTAATTGTTGTTGTTCCACAGATAGGTAGGATTTGGCTATGAATAATTATGAATAATTGCTTAGGGCAAGTAAGTAAGATTAATAATTTTATGTAAAAATTACCAAGTTTGGGCCACCACCTGGATTCCAGGAATATCAATAGCCAAATTGTTCAGTCTCAGTTTATGTTTCTTTGAACAGCAAGTTACTACACATGTAGGTGAAATGACAACGGTTTTCCAAAATACAAGAGTTTATTACAAAAAGAATTCAACTTTCAGTTAAGATGCTTTAATCAACAAATTCACTAAGCTAGTAACATACAACTAAACCACTAAGAAAAGAATAATAATGATTAAACGAACACCCAAAAATAAACGGTAAAAGTGAAAAATATGCAAAGAAGTAGAAACAATAATCAATAGATTGATAATGATGTCACAGTTCAGAATGAACATGTTGCTTAAAACCAAGGCTTGTATTGAAGAGTTTTGGGAATGAGGCTAAATTAGTTTAAAACTAATTGTGGTTAGTCTAAGACTAATCAGCACCTTCTGGTTTGTTTTCAAACCACCAACTCACAATGCAAAGCAAAAGTGAAGAAAAACATTCCTTGGAAGAAGTAATGTTTCATTAAACCATTTGCTGAATTAGAAATCAATAACCTTTAGAGAATTGATTCTGTTTTATGGATCGGTCACCGCAGTGATTTATCTAATTTAATATTTTGACTTTATGTTGACGTTTACGGCCTCACACGGGGGCACCAATTATGTTGATTTAATTTAATATTTCGAATTACCAAGAAGGCGGTTTCAAAAACTACTTAAAAGATTAGTTTTAGTGTTTAAACTATCTGTTTTAAAGTCGATATCTATTTTTAATACCATTAATGGCAGTCTTTATTGTTCATGAAGCCGAGCAGTCAAAGGCGGGCCCACGTGGTTCGCTAGAGCATGTCGCCTACAGCTAACTCACGTGGTTCATTTAATAAACACCAAACAAAGGAAAACTGTTGGATTAAGGAACTCAGGTCACAGGATATAAAACAACTTTCCATCGGAAACCTCGAAAATGACTATTTAAATCTCCAGGCCAACCGGCCTGTTTGTACCCAAAAAATAAATTAAATCTTACACAAGGTAACGAATCACAGTGAAAACAAACAACCCTTAAATCTTGTTTATCCTAAACTAATCTCACCTCTGCCCAGACAGACCTTTTTGAACGGTTAAAGTTCTCCAGGTTGCTCCGTTATTGATGGGGTAAGCTAAAACAACATTAGCTGGCAGGCTAACAATAGCTGCGGTCGGTTAGCAGTGGGAGGCCTTATGGCTGTTGGGGTGCAGGTAGCCTTTAGCTGGGACGTCGCATCGTCCTCTCCAGCTTGGCTAAACAGCGATCAGCTCTACCTTCCTTCACTGACACAGTACCTTTCTCTGCAGCTTTCCAGCACAGCATTCATCCCAGGCTTTGTCGCGGTGGGTGTAATGGCTTCAGTCTGGACGCAGCTCTGCGGCATGCAGTAGCTTGTTAGCGGTCCCTTCCTCACGGCAGCGTCTGTAATTCAAAAAGCTTCTGCAGGCCTCAGGGAAAAACAGTGGGGTTTATCTCATCTGTGGTTTGCGATTCACCTGATCGATCAGCAGTCTTTGTAGTCCTTAGAGTGAGTTTCTCCCAGAAACTCGCGTCCTTTCCCCTCGCCAGCGAAGGAAGGATTTCCTGGGGACTGTCCTGGCACTGTCTGGCCGAAAGCCCAAACGGAAGAGAAGATGTGCTCCAGCGGGGAGAGCCTTATAAAACCTCTGATCTTTTTCTCCTGTTGGAGCTAGAATGTGGGTTAGTGCCACCCAATGGCTGTGTATGTCCCAACATTGTCTAAAGCAGTAATTTCTTGTTACGTCATGCCTCTGGGGGGGGTGTTAACACATAAACCAGTAATGTAGCCTACTTTGCATTTGTAAACCTTACATAAAGCAATATACCTGTGGCGGTCTCATGAAAGGACTTCTTTCCCATGAAGGATAAAACTGGAAGGTGATGGCCTCCTTGCAGCTTGAAGGCCTGCATCAGAGTGTTGGTGTTTGCAGAGTGCCCCAGTAGGCGCCTTTCCACTGTCGGAACATCACAGTATGTGCGTGTCTCGATTTCACCGGGTCAGGCCGACAAGGCAGTTTTTGGGGCCATTTCAGGAAGCAACGAATACCAGTCTTGGGGGATGTATTCGGAAATGACCGGGTAGAGTCACTGGGCGGGAGCTGTGGTTAACTCATGCTGATTGGTTGTAATTCAGAGGGAAATGAGCAGAAGTAAACTAAGTAGAGTTGGTGGCAAAGCAGTTCATAAAAACATAGCAAAGATAAAACGCACCAACAATCCCGGCTTCTTCCATGTTGATCTCTTATTTCTGCTGCTGTGGCTGCCTTTTGGCATTCATCAGTTACGCTACTCACTGTTCAAATGGTCATAATATGCATATGTCTTCCATACTGATTTAGTATGGAGACACAACGGCTGATAAGTCTCAACCGTTCACTGAGTTGGCCATACTATTCAGACTGAGCCTCTTTCCGAAACTGGAGTTCTTACTCCCCAAGCGGCGTTCGACAAAGCCAGGGACAGTTGATGTCCCCTCCTAGGTTCCCTTGTCCAGAGGTCGGACCATGGAGAGGGATAAAAAAAATATTCTCTGTTCCATCGTTTTTGCACGTTAACCCCATCTGGGGTGCCAAACTGATGTGGAAGAAAGTATCTTATTGTTTTAAATAAGGATCTTCAGTCCTAATATGCGTTTTCTTGAATTTCATTAAAAGGTGAGGCTAGGATCATACAGGTGCCCCAAGCTGGGCCAAGCTTAAACTCTCCTGCGCCCTACCATTCCTCAAGCTTAATGTCTCCCAAGTGATTCTATATTAGTCCTCTTAACCTGTCTAATGTCTAGTTTCCCATGGTTATCAAAACACCTAACACTGCCAAGCTAATGGGAAATAGGTCAGAGGTCTCCTAATCAAATCTGCTCCTTAGTGACCTGTTTAGACATTCTGATGATCTTCTACATGACATATTCCTCACATGCCTTTAATAACATGTAATTAATCAATTTATTCACATTACCTTGAAATATGTCCATAACATTCCCCTCTTTTTTTCACTACAGTAAAAAAAAAAAACTACTAGGCTAACCAAAACAAAAGGAATATTTCAAGACATTTATACAATTTACCTAATGGGTGCCGACAAATAGGCACTGCATACCCTGCCCCCCTCCAGGTCACAGAACTTTCCATTTGAACTCGTTCAGCCATTTTTGTAGTTTGAAAGAGCTACATCAATCTAGCAGTGCAGAAACTTTATATTCGCACATTTTTTTCAAGATGTCCAAAAAGTTGTCCAGCCAGCCGTACATTTTTCATTTTGTTATAACATGCCGACTAACCACAGCTTACCACTTTGCTGTGTCCGTCATTTCCATAGTCAGAAGGAACTGGAACCTCAATAAGACGAAGTCTTTCAGCAAATCCTTCTCGATACTTGCTGAGGTTGCTTAAGTCCTCGTCATTGAAACCCTCGCGCAAACAAAAAGTACTTTCTCCACAGATGCGGGTACATTACCATCTAAAATGGTGGACATGTATGAATCCTTTACATTTGCATAAAACAAATCAAACGTCTTTTCTCTTGTTCAGCAGACTAATTGTTGAAATGTTTGTAGTGTAGTAGAGAGCGAGACATGATTAAAATCACTAAATATTGCCACAAATGCATTGGGGTGTTGTGTCTGTAGCTTAGCGACAACAGAACTAATGACATCACATGCATTGCCGGCAATGGCTGAAGGTGGAATGTAGACAGTTGCCATAAAAACACTGGTTAATTCTCTTGGTGAATAATATGGACAAAAAATTACTGCCAAGAGTTAAATATCTGGGCTGTAACATGTCCTGGATGACACTATCTGTTGTTGCACTGCTACTCCATCTCTCTTTCTTTTCCTGCTATTCTTCAGATCTCTGTCTGCTCGTATAGTCAGGAGGCCTGGCAGAGAGATGTTGGAGTTGGGAATATGATCCTGCAGCCACGTCTCAGTTAAATGCATAATACTGCATTCCCGATACTCTGGCTGAGTCTTTGTAAGGGCTTGGAGTTCGTGCATCTTGTTAGCCAGTGATCTCACATTGCCCATTATGACTGATGAAAGAGATGATTTGAACTTCGTTCTTTTCTGTCTTTCATTTGTACCTGCTCTGCATCCACGCCTCCTCCTTTTGAACTCATCAGGGATTTGTGCCTTTAGTTGAGGTATTATTTCAGCTTGTGCAATGTTATTCAGCTGTTCCTGGCTGTAAACCACCTTGTTGCCATGGTTACACGTAAAACATTTACAGCAAAGGCCAATCCTGCATCACAGCAACAAAAACTAGAAAGAACATCTTCCCAAAAATGCAGCGTTTCCTCAAGAAAACGGAGGAACCAACGTCCAACTAAACAACTTCAATATGTAGCCAACAGAGCCACTCAACATGTAGCCACCTAGAAAAGCGCAATTCTAGAAAAGTATGTCAAAATACAAAAATTAGATTCATTACTGCAGTGACTGATCCATACAATGAAATACATTTTCCAAAAAGTTTTTGATTTCTAATTCAGCAAATTATTTGCTGTTGTTTTGTCTTCACTTCTGCTTTGCATTGTGAGTTGGTTGTTTGAACACAAACCAAATTGGGCTACTTGGTCTTAAACTAATCACAATTAGTTTAAAACCAACTTAGCCTAAATTTCAAACTATTCCATACAAGCCTGGGCCTTTAAGCATACATATTCATATTTACCTGTGACACCACTATCAACTCATTAGATATTGCTTCCACCTCTATGCACATTGGTCCATTTTTTACTGTTCTTTTGGTAGTTAGTTTTATTACTCAATCTTTTTAATTAGTAGTTAGTTGTGGATGAGTTGAATTATATGAGTGATCTCTGCCTTTGTTCCCACAGACCTGCAAAAGCCAGATGTCTCCATTGAGGAGGGCACTTCAGCCATCCAACTGGTCTGTAACAAGAGTAGGAGGAAGTCAAATCATGATCAGGAAGAAGCAGAACCTCAGTGGAGTGAAGAGAAACAGATGGAACCAGAACCCCCACTGATTGAAGAAAAAGGGGAACCAGATTCTTCACGGATTAAAGAAGAAGACCAAGAATCTCTATGTGTCAAAGAGGAAGAGGAGGCACCAGAACCTCCATGTATTAAAGAGGAGGAACCAGAACCTCCATTAATTAAAAAAGAGGAAGACCCAGAACCTCCATTAATTAAAAAAGAAGAGGAAGACCCAGAACCTTCACTGATTGAAAAACAGGAAGAACCAGAATGTCCACTGATAGAGAAAGAACAGGAGGAACCACATTCTTCGATATTTCAACATGAACAGCAGGAACCAGAACATTTAACAACTAAACAGGACCAGAGGGATCTCTCCAGCAGTCAGGAGGGAGAGCAGCTTGACCAGAAGCAGTCCATTGCTTTGATGGAGACTTCTTCTCTTCTGGAAGGGGATTTGAGTGAAGGAGAACTAAGAACTGAGCATCTTTCCTTTCATATCTCTCCTGTAATTGAGAGCAAAGATCAGGAAGGAGGCAGCTCCACGGTGTCAGAGAGTCAGTCTCATACTGATACAAAGAAAAGGTCTTTCAAATGTGATATTTGTGGGAGCTGTTGTGAGAGTCAGTATGAGTTGGAAAAACATTACAGAACCCACACTAGTGAGAAACCTTTTTCATGCCAATCATGTGGAAAAGGTTTCTCTCGAATTAGTCATTTAAATCTCCACAAGAAAATTCATACAGGTGAGAGGCCTTTTTCTTGTGAAACATGTGGAAAATCTTTTGTACAGAATGGAGATTTGAATGTTCACATGAGAGAACACACAGGTGAGAGGCCTTTTACTTGTGAAACATGTGGAAAATCTTTCATACGTCGTGGGGATTTGAATGTTCACATGAGAACACACACAGGGGAGAGGCCTTTTACTTGTGGGACATGTGGAAAGTCTTTCAGACTGAGTAAGAGTTTGAATGTTCACATGAGAACACACACAGGGGAGAAGCCTTTTTCTTGTGGAACATGTGGAAAATCTTTCCTACAGAATGGGAATTTGAATGCTCACATGAGAACACACACAGGGGAGAGCCCTTTTTCTTGTGAAACCTGTGGAAAATCTTTTAAACGCCATGGAAATTTGAATGCTCACATGAGAACACATACAGGTGAGAGGCCTTTTCCTTGTCAAAGATGTGGAAAATCTTTCAAACATCATGGGAATTTGATTGCTCACATGAGAACACATACAGGTGAGAGGCCTTTTACTTGTGTATCATGTGGAAAGTCTTTCGTACAGAGTACGGCTTTGAATGCTCACAGGAGAAAACACTTTGGTGAGAAACAATTTTCATGCGAAACCTGTGGAAAAAGTTTCTTTCAAATTTGTATTTTAAATCTACACAAGAAAATTCATACAGGTGAGAGGCCTTTTACTTGTGAAACGTGTGGAAAATCTTTTATACTTCGTAGGGCTTTGAATGTTCACATGAGAACGCACACAGGTGAGAGGCGTTTTACCTGTGAGGCATGTGGAAAGTCTTTTATTTATCATAGGGATTTGAACGTTCACATAAGAACACACACAGGTGAGAGGCCTTTTTCTTGTGAAACATGTGGAAACTCGTTCATACATCGTGGGGATTTGAAGGTTCACATGAGAAGACACACAGGTGAGAGGCCATTTTCTTGTGAAACATGTGGAAAATCTTTCATACGTCGTGGGGATTTGAATGTTCACATGAGAACACACACAGGTGAGAGGCCTTTTACTTGTGGAACATGTGGAAAGTCTTTCAGACTGAGTAAGAGTTTGAATGTTCACATGAGAACACACACAGGGGAGAAGCCTTTTTCTTGTGGAACATGTGGAAAATCTTTCCTGCAGAATGGGAATTTGAATGCTCACATGAGAACACACACAGGGGAGAGCCCTTTTTCTTGTGAAACATGTGGAAAATCTTTTATACATAGTGCAGCTTTGAATTCTCACATGAGAACACACACAGGTGAGAGGCCTTTTTCTTGTGAAAAATGTGGAAAGTCTTTCCCGCAGAGTACGACTTTGATTAATCACATGAGAATGCACACAGGTGAGAAACCTCATTCATGCCAATCATGTGGGAAAAGTTTCTCTCGAATTAATCAGTTAAATCTCCACAAAAAGATTCATACAGGTGAGAGGCCTTTTGTTTGTAGAATATGTGGAAAATCTTTCATACGTCGTGGGGATTTGAACGTTCACATGAGGACACACACAGGTGAGAAACCTTTTCCATGCCAATCATGTGGAAAAAGTTTCTCTCGAATTAGCCATTTAAATGACCACAAGAAAATTCATACAGGTGAGAGGCCTTTTTCCTGTGGAACATGTGGGAAGTCTTTTATACAGAGAACGACTTTAAATGTTCACATTAGAACACACACAGGTAAGCAGAGCCTGCCCTAGTGGTTTTGGTGCCCTTGTCGAAATTGTTGTTTTGCATATGTATGTATGTGTGTATGTATATAGGGATTATTTGTTAATCAACACAGCTTATGAGTTCATGTAATTAACCATTCCCATGAGACCATCTGAGTATCATCTCAGACCTGGCTACCCTAACCGATGCATCCCGCTATCCAGGAGCTGATGGCACGTTGTAGTTATGTGAAGGCATGATGTGGATTCACCCGTTGAGTTTGTTTGGATTTAATATTAATGCAAATGAATTACAATGAAATACTACTGAATATGTCATTATTGATGTGAGAAAATATGGATATGCCGATACATCGCAATATTTTGTGTCAGAATATTGTATCGATATTCAAAAGCAATGTATAAATTTTTTATTTTTTAGAATATGAATGGAACTAATAATGACAACAATGTTTGTAGTAAAATTAAACGTATGACTGATAGTTTGGTGGCTGTTTTCACCTTTATTCCAGTGGATAAGCTAGATCTCGTAATAAAACTGGATGTGTTAAAGTATGAAACAGGTTAGTGTTTAGACTGATGTGACAGTTTATCTACAGTTAAATTCAGTTTTAAAAATCAATTCAATTCAGTTTATTTATATAGGCCCGATTCACAACAGATGTCATTTCAAGGCGCTTTCCAAGAAGAGTTATTTCAATACATTCATCCAAACATTCCAGTTAGTTTAAAGTTTTGGTTTCCTATTTAAGGAATCCCAGCAGATTGACTGAGCAAGCATGTAGCGACAGCAGAGAGGAAAAACTCCCCTTTAAAGGAGCATTTCACCCATGGAAACATTCATCTTTATTAAAAGTGGGTCATATTTGTAGACGGAATGTAACATACATTTCGAATTAGGTGCCTATCTGACCAAGAAAAGACAGAAAATGAATTGAAAAAAAGCACAGCTCTGCAAGCCACTCCCACTAATTCAATACACCGCCTCCTTCTACAAGGCTTGCTGTTACGACTCACACTCCCTTACAGTAGGTGGCGGAAATGCACCTAAAGTTGGTTGCCACCCGCCAATAAACAAAAGAAGAAGGCTTGCTGTTGAGCTTGAACTACCCACTAATCCAGAACACCGCCTCCGTCTAGCTGTTGAGCTTGAACTCTTTAGTAAATTACTCTTTCGAGATGGTGAACTATTGCATGGTACCGTGATGTTCAGTCAGAACAAGGAAAGGACAACAAGTAAGTTTTCATATTCTACCGAAAGATAAGGAGCGACGCAAACAATGGCTGAGAGTGATGAACCACCCGAGCTATTCAGAAGACACAGCCGTGGAAAACCTAAAAAATTGAAGGTTTGCAGTCTCCATTTCAAAAAGGAAGACTTCGAACTTAATGTCTTTGGAATGAAGAGAGTAACTCTTTTGGACACTGCAATTCCGTCTGTGTTTACCTTTCCTGATGACGATGAACAGCCTGGAGCATCTGGACCGAGCAGCCCTAAACGCATTCGCTTCGAGGTAAGAGACTTGCTCGACTGTATTTCTGAACACAAATACAGTCGACTGCTGTAAAGCAGGACATAAACAATTAGTTTCATATACGTTTGCTATTTACAAGTAAATCTGGCGTCTTCCGCATGTTTTCCTTGCTTGTGGTTCTAATGTGTCGGCATCACTAAACTAGGGTGACCAGACGCCCCCGATTTCCCGGGGACAGTCCCCGATTAGGCTGCCTTGTCCCAGGTTAAAAGCCGTCCCCGGAAATGGGAGAGAAAATATTCATAATTATGAAATTAGAATTTTGACCACCGCGCAAAATTATGTCCCCGATTTTCGATTTAGAAATCTGGTCACCCTACACTAAACTCCACCTGTGAGCAGTGGAGTAGCGTATTAGCAATGTGGGCTAACACAGACGCTCCAGCTATGGCGCTAACAGAGAGTTAGCGCCATAGCTTAGAAAGAGTTAGCTATGTTTCTTGCTTGTTTCACGTTTGATAGTTTGTTGTTGAAATTATCGTATAGTTTGATGTTGTTGAAATGTTTTTAACGTTATTGAACGTATGGCATATCAGTCTGAAACGGCGTCTGCTGCTGCTCTGGTGTCGTCTTCGGAAGATGAGGAACAATGTCCTCTAACATCAACACCAGTCATGCAACCTACCCCTCTCCAAGCAGCACAAATTGTAAGTTTGTACAGCACATTGGCTCTAATAGAGTGCTAAAACTAATGTATGATTGAAATTTGTGGAATTTAACACTGAAAAGAAACATCTTGATTTTACAGTTGCCATCCCCAGGCGTAAATAGAAGTGCCAGCAGCATTGACGTTGATGTAACCGACGAGTCAACCATCAGCCCCACATCATCGTCATCATCAGAAGATGAAGGTGGAAAAGACTGGCATGAAAAGAAGTTCATTGTCAATGAATCCAACCTCAGGTCACTGTTCAGATTCTGCCAGATGTGTGGGAAACCGATTTCTGCAAAGAACATCTATGATACTGGGGCACAGAGGAAGGTGAAATGGACTTGTCTTGGGGGCCATTCGGGGACTTGGGACATCTTCATCTGATGTTAGGGGTATGCCAGAGTTGAATCTCCTTTCTGCGGCAGCTGTTCTGTTCATGGGTGGAACATACACTGAACTGTCAGACTGTGAATAAAACAAAACTTATTCAATACTGCACTCTTTTCTGTCTACACCAAAGTTCAACACTAGGAGGTAAAAGGAGGAAAGTGGATGTGAATGAATGAAAGTATACCACAAGTACTCTTCAATATATTGCGATTGTACCATTATATACTTCTAGTCCACATTTTAGTTTATTGACCTATACTTGAGGTGTACTTTAATGAATTCAGAATTACTGAAACTAAAATTACTATTTTACTAGTTAAGTATACTTGTATGTTTCCTAAGCATGTTACCTGTAGCATACTATCTGTATACTTCACATATACTTAAATTATTTTTAAGTTAACTCGTACTGTATGTACACTAGACTAATATTTACAAAATCAAGACAGAAAGTTGAGAAAAACTTTGATATATTTTAAGTGTTTTTTCCCAACGTATCATACAGTGCATTTAAAAATTCAGCTTAGATCATTAAAAATGTGCATTTAAAAAAAGCATCTATGAAATCAAGCCCTCTTTAGCTGAGAAAATCAAAGTAAAAAGTGCACATTTCCATGTAAAAATGTAACCAAGTGTCCAACTGAAAACTCCCTATAAAAAAAGCAAGACAAATGCACATATATTTGGTACCATATATAAATAAACAATACAATAATAAAGTATACTTCACTATACTATTGTTACGTATATAAAATATAGTATATTAAAAGTAACCTTAAAGTATACTGCCTCACTTTTAGTATAGAAAAAGTATACTCATAGTACACAAACTACTTTTTGCTAAGGGTATCTTAGGTCCAGTTCTAAAATGTGTGTCGTACAATTACTATTTCTCTATATACTTGGAGTAACACTACAAATGAATACAACAACGTGAATGCAAATCATTTATTTACATAATTATATCAACTACAACAGCAATAGTGGAAGTTATAGTTCCTCCAGAGCGTCCTCAACTTCTTCTTGTCCTCTGTAATATACGTTATAACTATAGTTAGCGATGCAACTGCAAGCTATTTGTCTAGTAAATAAGCCAGACTCAGCTGGTTGATGTTACGTATTAACCGGGAATAACTTTGTGATAATGCTTGAACAAATCGTGTACATAGATGTACTCACTTTATAGTCAGACGTCCGTTTGCGCCTGCAGGCTTCGGCTGTCTTTTCCAGTTGATTTTCGGGATTCTGAAATATGTGTCCAGGACGCCACTGTCCATATGCGGGGCGCAGCTCAGGTGGTCCACCACACAAACGTCCATATCCTCATCTGAGGCAGAAATTTTGTCCAGAAGCAACTGACATCTTTGGAATTCTCTGCAGCAAACGGACTCAATTTTTGTCTCCGAAGCCGCACACCGAGAGCACAGACACCACCAGTTCCTCCCAGCCCGAGACAGTCCCCCGGCCGAAGCCACCTATTCCTCTACCGCCTCCTGCTCCTCCATCTGCCTTCGCTGTATTGTGGCTCATAACGGTAGCCACGAAAATAGGATTTGAGCATCACGCTTTCGAAACCACCCTCTTCCATATCGGATTGATTATTCTCCGCAAAAATTGTGATATTAAGCCTGGTTCGATGATAGTCTGTTAGCTTAGCTTCCAAACAAGATGGCTGCTGTATCATTTCAGTTTCTTAAAGAGAAGTCCCACCCACTGGTCTGTGATAGGTCTGTAGCGCGAATGGGTCCCACCCATTAGCCCCCTCCTGGGAAAATAAAAAAAAAAGTTTGTAGTCTAAGACACTCGACAAAGATATAGGACTTCCTGCTTTAAATGACGTAAAATGACGATTTTTACGTCATTTAAAGCAAGAAGTGCAACACTGAAATCCCTATTTCTCTTGTCTCAGGGGAAACTGAGGGTATAATGCACGACCATTCAAAAAAATGACTGGGTTTCTAGCAATACAAAGCTTAATGCAAATGGGTGAAGTTTCCCTTTAAAAGAAAAAAACCTCCAGCAGAACCAGGCTCAGTACAAGCGGCCATCTGCCACGTCTGGGGGTTTGAGAAGACAGAGCAGAGACACAGAAAGAACAGAGGATCGGATCTGCTATGAGTACTTTCTATATTAAAGAAAGTAAAAAGTTGATAACAGGACACGGGATGTTCAGCTGCCGAGACTAAAACTGGGAGCTGGTTCTACAGGAGAGGAGCCTGATAACTAAAAGATCTGCCTCTCATTCTACTTTTAGAAATCCTAGGAACTACAAGTAAACCTGTAGTCTGAGAGCGAAGTGCTCTGTTAGGAACATATGGAACAATCAGATCTCTGATGTATGATGGAGCTTGATTATTAAGGGCTTTGTATGTAAGAAGAAGGATCTTAAATTCTATTCTGGATTTTACAGGGAGCCAATGAAGGGAAGCTAAAGCAGGAGAAATGTGATCTCTCTTTTTAATATTCATCAGAACTCTTGCTGCAGTATTTTGGATCAACTGAAGGCTTTTAATTACATTTTGTGGACTACCTGATAGTAAAGCATTACACTAGTCCAGCATTGAGGTAACAAAAGGCATGATCACTTCTCTCTCTCTCTCTCTATTTATATATATAGATATATATAAAAAAATTCTCACTGAGCAAAAATATAAATGCAACACCTGTTTTTGCTCCCATTTTTGATAAGCTGAACTCAAAGATCTAAAGAAATATTTTCTGTATACACAAAAGACCCACTATTGTCAAATACTGTTCACAAATCTGTCTAAATCTGTGTTAGTGAGCACTTCTCTTTTGCCAAGATAATCCATCCCACCTTACAGGTGTGGCATTTCAAGGTGCTGATTAGACGGCATGAATATTGTACTTCGAAATCACCGTATAGGCTACTAACGGAAATTTATTTGGGCCGACAAAATAACAGATTACGTTTGCTCTCAAGTCCACCAGTGGGTACCACCACTGACCTTTTTTAACCTAGGAAAAACCCTGTATGTATATAAAAGTATTTAGTAAGCCACCAATTGAGCAAGTTCTTTCACTTAAAAAGATGAGAGAGGCTGGTAATTTTCATCATATGTATACCTCAATGATGAGAGATAAAATGAGAAGAAAAGAGCAATTATAACTTCTCCGAGTTGGTGGATTTTTTTATAGCGAGCTTTAAGCTCTAAGGCTGCCTTTTCTTCTAAAATCTGTGAACGCTCTAGTCTTTTGGTTAAGAGAATGGCTAAACTTGCCAATGTTTGGGGAATCGCTTGGTTTTTTTCTGTGGGCATTCAGCCACAATCTTATTTGTCATGGTTGCAAGTCCATTAACAGCTATGTCACTAATTCAATCCAAACAACTTGGAGCTAGTTCTGACGTCAATTCAGCTAACACTGTTTCCAGTGCTTCAAACGTTTCTTTAAAGGAGTCATAACCTAGTATTACCTTGGATACCCACACTCTACTATAGTCTTTCAGGCCCTTCTAAAAAAGAAATGTTGAAAAAAATTAACACAGAGCTCCTCTGACCCTTATTTCTGAAGGCATTATTGTCTCACGAGATCTGATGCGATATTTTTGGCTGTCGTGGACGGGCATTGTAATAATGCAAATGAGGGACGCGTTGATTGGTGGCAGGAAGGAGGGGGGTTGACACGATATGTCTATGGTTGACAACGCTTCAGCATATCTAACCCATATCTACTACTCCCGCTAGCATACAATAGCCACATTAGCAGTTAGCTGCTGTTTGTTACACACAGCAGAGCAATAAAAACACAGCCTTACCGTTTCAATTGCAGGCAAGTCTCTGATTGTTGGAATGGCCCCTTTTTCCAAACGGAGCTTCGATGCCAACTTTGCCTGATATTGTCCCAAATTCATAAAGGATTCCCTCGTAAAAAAATAGAAAAAATATTTCCATGTTGATTCTGGCAGTCAACAACAGAGCAACTCACGTGTGCACTACGTTTCTGGCAGAAATGGTTTTAGCTGATTTAGCTGATTAAAATAAAAGGCTGACACGAATATGTCTTCATGCATCATTGCGTGAAGAAACTTTCTGCATCTTTCACGGTCGAGTTCGTACTTCGAATCGGTGAGGTGTCGTTCGCGAACGAACCGGCTCCAAGAGCTAACTCTTTGAATTGAACGATGGGAGCCGGCTCGTCATTGGGAGCCATTTTTTTTTATTCTTTCATTCCCCCCCGCTTGTTTTGGTACATTTGGTACACATCGTTTTGCATTAATATTGGTACCAAATACATTTTAAGCAACAGAAAATCTGAGGAGCCACTTGGGAGCCGAAAGAGCTGGCTCTTTATGGTGAGCCAAGCCAAAAGAACTGGCTCTCCAAAAAGAGCTGGAATTCCCATCACTAGAATTCAGTAAAGGCGGCGCTTGACTGAATATGAGATGGAGAGAGGGAGGGCAGGCTTCCTGCAGCATAGGTCTGCGATATCTATATATACAGTACATCCTGGGCCGACTAGACGTCAAGTCGGCCAGAAATTAAAATCACGTATTTGAGTGCACGTGGGCTGGTTGACGAACCCAGGGGTAAACAAACGCTTCACTTTTAAATATCGGCTTCCCGGCCAATGTATAATTGTTAGGCAATCATAACATAAATTTTTTCTCGTGGAAAAGTAAAAATTACAGGTCATGACTCCTTTAAAGAAATGGGTTCAGAAGTTTCAGAGGTAGTTTTGTTCACTTCAGATGCCATGGTCTAAGTTTCAAAGTTAAGCCTGTTTCCTTTGCACACTTTAAAGCAAAGCTTGACATTATTTATTAAAAGTTACATTGTTTTTTTAGTGACACCAAGAAGAGGCCTTTAAAAAAAATTATGGGGCCTTTCACACCTGTCAGTCCGCTGGACTCGGTACAATTGGGGACCAATTTTGCAACATTGTTGCAACTTTGAGCTGATCCGGTTCGTAGTCACGTTCCACTTTTGACAAATGAACTAAACCTTTTACATGTTGTATATCCGCCTTGCGTTTGGTGGCGCTATAGCAAGAATTGCCAAAAGAAAGTCCAAGAAAAAGACAAACAGGAAATGGATGCATGATATCAGTCAATCCATATATGCAGTGAAACTCCCAGAAATAAACTTAGCTTAGACTTTGCTCTGCATACACAGTTGGATTGCACTTGTCTTCTTGTTCTGGTGGTTGTAATATATTATATTTAAATCGTTCTTCGACCAAATCTCGATGAAGCACAGGACTTTCTCCCGACTCCACGTTTGACCACGATTCCTTGTTGGCGCTAATGCTAACAAGTTACAACACAGAAACAGTGCTTCCCTGTTGTTGTATGACTGTCTCATGAAGAAGATGCTCAGGGATGTCCATAATTTTTTTGATTTTATGAAGAATCCTTCTTTGCATCATCATCTCCAGATGTTCCACAGTTGTCCCAAGAACAGAATCAGCCTTCTTTATCAGGTTGTTTAGCCTTTTTAAGTCCCTGGCTCTGATGCTGCTACCCCAACAGATGATGGCTGAAGAGATTACACTCTCCACAATAGACTTGTAGAAGATCTGCAGCATCTTGCTGCAAACCTTGAAGGACCTAAGCTTCCTCAAGAAGTACAGTCTGCTCTGTCCCTTCTTGTAGATGGTTTCACTGTTCAGTCTCCAGTCCAGTCTGTTGTCAAGGTGAACTCCGAGGTATTTATACTCCTCAACCACCTCCACTTCTTCACCCATGATGGAATCAGTGTTTGACTTCCCTGTATCCCTGATTCTTCTGGAATCTACAATCATCCCCTTTTTTTTGGTTTACATTCAAGGTAAGACGATTGTTTCCACACCATGTCACAAAGCGGTCCACCAGCTCTCTGTATTCAGCTTCTTGTCCATCTCTGATACACCCGACAATTGCAGAGTCATCTGAGTATTTCTGCAGAAGACAGGTCTCTGATTTGTACTGGAAGTCTGAGGTGTACAGAGTGAAAAGGAATGGTGTGAGTACGGTCCCCTGTGGTGCTCCTGTGCTGCTGACCACCTGGTTTGACACACAATTCTAAAGTCTCACAAACTGTGGTGTGTTTGTCAAGTATTCATTGATCCAGGTGATTGTTTATATATATATATATATATATATATATATATATATATATAAGTAATCTTTTTTTCTTTACTTATTTATCAGTTTAGCCTTTTTGTTGAACAATCGATTTTACCTGGCTTTATTTACACAACATAGTTTAGTTATAACTTTTTTACATATACTTTGTTATACATTTATTGTTTGTTTTTAAATATTCTAATTTGACGCCTTTTCTTGTTTTATTTGTATAATTTCTTTTTCAATGCTACAAGTTTCACAAGGGAGTGATAGTGTTTTTGCTTTCCCTTTCCCTCTTCAAATTCTTTATTTGACATAGGATAGCTATTTTAGTTCCTGTTTAGTTTAACTGTTGAGCTAGTACCAAGCTTCAAAGACAAATTTTGAAAAATACAAGCAAATAAAGGTTTTTTAGATAGATAAGGAAAATCATAATTCAGCTTGAAAGAATTAACCAACTTTAGTAACACAATTCTTCATTTCACACATGCAAGCATTGCTTTGACCGTACATAACAGCGTTCTGCTATGTATGTTCTGTTACAATGTTATAGCATTCTGTTGTAACACACCAGAATGCTGTGTGTTACAGCTTTCATGGATAACGCGAAACTGGAGAAAACATGCACCTTAGTGTGTCATCCACCAGAGTGCAGCATGCTAGCAGTTTCAGCAAGCATGGGCCAGAAGGCTCTAGCAGAGTGGTTGCTAAGGGGTCCTAACGATTTTGTCTTTTATGAGGTTATCAAAATTATATTTCTAAATATTACATTTATAAAAACCAGAACACACAAAAAAATGTCTATATAGCCTACTGTGTAAGACAAGAAGAATAAGGACAAAAACCTACAAATGCTGTTTAATTTTTCCAAATAAAGTTTCATAATTAATCACTTTTAATGCTTGTATACGGGTAGGAGTTGGGAAGTCCCGGCTTCTCTTGGAGACAGCCAAGGGGGTCCTCAAGGAAAAAAGGCAAACGTGAAAACTGGGTGTAACCACTTGTTGCCTGGGTAATTTTAAAGGGTTTCACTTACATCGGATATTTTTTTTTATCTGCAGATGATTGTATGTGTGTTTGTTTGCAAACTTTTCTGTAATACATCCTGGAGGTAGTTATGGGCACTTCTCTCCAGCAACCTGTGGTGGATTAATATTACATTATCTTGCCTATGTTTAAGAACTGATGTGAAACAGTTAGCATGGTGTTATTATAACATTATTCAGCCGCACACGTGTTGATTACCGCAACTTGCTGTCTCTGGTGTGCCTCAATCTCTATTGCTTAATATATAGTCCTATAATTACTTACTTTCCCTCTGGGATCAACAAAGTATTTTTGAATTGAATTGAACTGAATTGAATTAGGGGGTTTAAAATGGAGTTAACAGGTTAACTGAGGTTCAGGAGCAAGGCAACGCCCCAAACCCGCTTCATAAATCCTAATCAGTCTTGACTCGATTCACCCGGTACCTCGCACCCGCTCTAAGTCTCTAATCACGCCGAGATACACATATAAACTCTGCCTGCCCTTCATCCCTCGTCTGTCTCGTTCGTTTTCACGCGATCAGTTCGGACTTCTGCGTGTCGTTCGTGCTTGTTCACCTCGCTCGACGTTTCGGCTTCGTTGTTCCTGGCATGGACGTTCCTGGCGTCGATCCTTCCGAGGAGTGGCTCAGAGGTGGTCCCACATCTCCCGGGGCATCTCCCGGGGCATCTCTCCGGCTCGTCGTCCGCCAACTTTCCTGCCGTGTCAGGCTGTCTTCGAGCCAGCGGGATCTCAGTCCGTCCCCCCGTGGCCTCTTCGCCCCGGCTCCTACAGACTTATCTGTCTTCCACGTCGTTTGCTACCGCATCTTTTAGCGGCCGCACTCGCAACTGCTCCGGCCGATTTCCTCCCTCACCTGCTTCCCTCTCTCCGCTCCAGGATTTCCCTCGTAGCTTGTCACCTCGGCGCTCTCACCCCGCTGCTCCGGCCGGCCCAGCCCGGGCCCTTCCTTCTCCATCCCGGGCCCTTCCTTCTCCATTCCTTGCCGCCCACGCCGGGCTCCCCGTGCTTCGTTCCAGAGCCCCCCATCGAGCTCGGCGCTCCCCGGACGCTGCTTCGGGCCGCTCCAACATGTCCGGCTGGACAGTAGCGCGGCTCCAGGGTGCTCCGGGAAAGGGGTTTCCCCTTCAACCGCTCCCCTTCCAAGGCCTGTCTTTTCAAGCTCCTTTTCCCGTCTCCTTTGCCTCTGCCCCACGTGTCCTCCTCCCGTCCGGAGCTTCCCGGTTCCGCCGTCGTTCCCGCTTCCTCTTTGGGGGGGCTTTCCCGTGACGCAGATCCGTTCCCCGCAGTCTCGGGCCCGGCGCCAGCAGCGCCCCCTGCTGGGGGCCGGCCGCCATGCTACCCTGCGCCTGCTCCCTCTGTTAATGATTTAGCTTCATTTTCAGACAGCTTTTCTCCTCCCTGTCCTTACCGGTGGTGCCATTGTCTTTTCACTGTAGTTTGCACTTTCCCTACACAAATAGAAGCATAAGAAAATGCTACCTGAATCATTAGGAATGCCCATTCATCTTCTTCCTCCATTTCTTTTTCTCTTCCTTCTGATACCCTTTCTCGCCCAGCTCTCCAAGGCAGACATCACAGGGCCTTTAGGGCCCCCCTTCACCCAGTCTTCAGGCGCTTCTTCAGTATCTGTTGGAAGGGGACCTACTACTTGCGGTCCAGCTCACCTTTTGGCTGCAGGAGTAGTTCCAGGATTTCCCTAGGAAGCTCCAATCCTAATTCACTCTGATAATGAAGCCGTCGTAGAAATTAATGAAGGTCGATCTTGTTCCCCGGCTATCATGCTGTTCATCCGCGGACTCACTCTCAGCAGCCCAACATCAGTTCATACTCCGCACAGCTCATATCCCCGGTCACCTAACTCCAATGCTGATTCTTTCTTGTTTCTCCTTTCAGAAATTCAGATCCTTAGCTCCCGCTGCAGACCTCAACCCAACTCAAGTCCGACCATTTTCGGCCACCATCTTCAATTGACGCCGCAGCCCCACGACCTCACCACCGTATCGCAGATCTCCATCACTGACCGCCTCTCACCCGGTACCCTCGCTGTTTACCTGTCCGCCCGGAATGCCTTCAAGGCTTTTCACGTAATGTATTGTCTCTCTTACACCTTTGTCTATCTGCCAGTTCATCTCACTCCCATTCAATCCAGAAAATTCACATATCCTCCATTAAATCAATTAGTCATTCACTTACCTCGTCATGATGCACCTTGTTTTAACTGCTACCTGTTTTGATTTATCTGTATTTTGTATTTGTGTTTTCTGATTCGTACAGTGTCCTTGGGTGCCCTGAAAGGCGCTCTTAAATAAAACGTATTATTAAATCCTATCAGTAAGCGGCTTCTTTAAGCTGGCAACAGGTAACCCCTGTCCAGCTCTCGACCATTGCCACGTTTCGATGCTTTCGAAAAGTCCTAAAGCTAGAACAACCCTCCACTGCTCATCGCTTACCGCTTACCTCTGACTTCCTCATCCTTTGCATTCGCACGCTTCGTTCCGGTTATCTATCCCCCTTCATCGACCTAACTCTTCAGTCCATGCTCTTACTCGCTTATTTCTGGTTCCTGCGTTGTTCTGAGTTTGCCCCCTCTTCTTCCAGACACGACCCTTCCATTCACCCATGTCTCTCAGACATTGTAATACTTAGTCAGGACACCCCCATTTACACCCTACATAGAAGTAAAACAAACCAGCTCGGCACCTCCGTCTGAATACACTTATTCCGCATCAGTCCCTACGAACCCATCACCTGCTACGTTCAGTCTCGGTCATCTGCTAACGCATCTCCATTCGACCCGCTTTTATTACCGAATCGGGTAGCCCTGCTACCCGGTTCTGGTTCATTAATCACTTCAGCCAGATTCTTCGCCGGTCCAGTATCTCCCCCGATTTTACTCCGTCCATTCAATCCGCATAGGTGCAGCTACCTTAGCCGCCAGGTCAGGGATATCAGACATCATCCAAATCTTAGGTCGTTAGTCCTCTTCAGCATACCAAACCTACATTCGTAATCTACATCTGCGCCATGCTTATTCTCTTCTGTTAATCTCTCCACCAAGACCTTTTTGGGGGTCCTGAGGAGGCTCGGAAAGACGATTTCCCGAAGACTGCACCCCCACACTGAGTCTTCTTCCGGGTCTTCAGCGATGCCTCTCCCCAGACCATTCAATTCTCCGCGCCTTCAATAAACTGTTAAATTCTAAATCTGTAGCGTGGTCCTTGCTAGTGAAATGGAGTTAACAGGTTAACTGAGGTTCAGGAGCAAGGCAACGCCCCAAACCCGCTTCATAAATCCTAATCAGTCTTGACTCGATTCACCCGGTACCTCGCACCTGCTCAACGTCTCTAATCACGCCGCGAGACACATATAAACTCTGCCTGCCCTTCATCCCTCGTCTGTCTCGTTCGTTTTCACCCCTCCCTTCCCCTCCCTCTAGGTCCCGGGTCCTGCCGACCCGCCTTTTCGTTGCTGGGTCCTGCCGACTCGCCTTTTCGTTGCTGGGTCCTGCCGACTCGCCTTTTCGTTGCCGGGTCCTGCCGACCCGCCTTTTCGTTGCTGGGTCCTGCCGACCCGCCTTTTCGTTGCTGGGTCCTGCTGACCCGCCCCTTTAACCCTCCCCTTTTTTCGCAGCATCCATCTGGCACAGCCTCCCTGTTCTGTGCTCCAGTTTACTCCTGTTCCACCTCTTCTAACGTCTCTCTCTTTTAGGTTCCCTCTGGGGGGGGTCCTGAGCAGGCTCGGAAAGACGATTTCCCGAAGACTGCACCCCCACACTGAGTCTTCTTCCGGGTCTTCCGCGATGCCTCTCCCCAGACCATTCAATTCTCCGTGCCTTCAATAAACTGTTAAATTCTAAATCTGTAGCGTGGTCCTTGCTAGTGAAATGGAGTTAACAGGTTAACTGAGGTTCAGGAGCAAGGCCACGCCCCAAACCCGCTTCATAAATCCTAATCAGTCTTGACTCGATTCACCCGGTACCTCGCACCCGCTCTACGTCTCTAAACACGGCGTGATACACATATAAACTCTGCCTGCCCTTCATCCCTCGTCTGTCTCGTTTGTTTTCACCCCTCCCTTCCCCTCCCTATAGGTCCCGGGTCCTGCCGACCCGCCTTTTCGTTGCTGGGTCCTGCCGACCCGCCTTTACTTTGCTGGGTCCTGCCAACCCACCTTTACTTTGCTGGGTCCTGCCGACCCGCCTTTTCGTTGCTGGGTCCTGCCGACCGCCCTTTTTGTTGCTGTGTCCTGCCGAGCCGCCTTCACGTTGCTGGGTGCGGGTGTGAATAGGAACCGCAGCAAAACTAAAAAAAAAAAAAAACATCTGGTCCAGACCAAAGCAAGTGAACTAAGGGACCTTTCTGGTGTGAATACACCCTTAGATCTTTCTTCACTTGGACCTGTAGACCCAGATTCAAAAGTAGGGATGCACTGAGCTAAACATTTGTGCCAATACCGATATTTGATAATACACTGCTAAAAATAAATAAAGGGAACACTAAAATAACACATCTTAAATCTGAATGAATGAAATATTCTTATTAAATACTTTGTTCTTTACATAGTTGAATGTGCTGACAACAAAATCACACCACAATTATCAATGGAAATCAAATTTATCAACCCATGGAGGTCTGGATCTGGAGTCACACTCAAAATTAAATTGGAACAACAGGCTTATCCAAGTTTGATGTAATGTCCTTAAAACAAGTCAAAATGAGACTCAATAGTGTGTGTGGTCTCGACGTGTCTGAATGTCCTCCCTACAATGCCTGGGCATGCTCCTGGTGAGGTGGTGGATGGTCTCCTGAGGGATCTCCTCCCAGACCTGGACTAAAGCATCCGCCAACACCTGGACAGCCTGTGGTGCAACGTGGCGGTGGTGGATGGAGTGGGACATGATTTCCCAGATGTGCTCAATTGGATTCAGGTCTGGGGAATGGGCGGGCCAGTCCATAGCATCAATGCCTTTCTCTTGTAGGAAGGGCAAGCATTGTCTTGCATTAGGAGGAACCCAGGGCCAACCGCACCAGCATATGGTCTCACAAAAGGTCTGAGGATCTCATCTCAGTACCTAATGGCAGTCCGGATTCCTCTGGGTAGCACACGAAGGGCTATGCGCCCCCCCAAAGAAATGCCACCCCACACCATTACTGACCCACTGCCAAACCGGTCCTGCTGGAGGATGTTGCAGGCAGCAGAACGTTCTCCACAGTGTCTCCAGACTCTGTCACGTCTGTCACATGTGCTAAATGTGAACCTGCTTTCATCTGTGAAGAGCACAGGGCGCCAGTGGGGAATTAGCCAATCTTGGTGTTCTCTGACAACTGCCAAACGTCCTGCATGGTGTTGGGCTGTAAGAACAACCCTCATCTGTTGCATCGGGCCCTCATACCACCCTGATGGAGTCTGTTTCTGACCGTTTGAGCGGACACATGCACATTTGTGGCCTACTGGAGGTCATTTTGCAGGGCTCTGGCAGTGCTCCTCCTGTTCCTCCTTGCACAAAGACGGAGGAAGCGGTCCTGCTGCTGGGTTGTTGCCCTCCTACGGCCTCCTCCACCTCTCCTGGTGGCATCTCGATGCTCTGGACACTACGCTGACAGACAGCAAACCTTCTTGCCACAGCTCACATTGATGTGCCAACCTGGATGAGCTGCACTACCTGAGCCACTTGTGTGGGTTGTAGACTCCATCTCATGCTAGCACTAGAGCGAAAGCACCACCAGCATTCAAAAGTGACCAAAGCATCAGCCAGAAAGCAAAGGAACTAAGAAGTGGTCTGTGGTCACCACTTGCAGAACCACTCCTTTATTGAGGGTGTCTTGCTAATTGCCTATAATTTCCACCTGTTGCAGCATGTGAAATTGATTGTCAATCAGTGTTACTTCATAAGTGGACAGTTTGATTTCACAGAAGTGTGATTGACTTGGAGTTACATTGTGTTGTTTAAGTGTCCCCTTTATTTTTTGGAGCAGTGCAATATTGCTGTTACGGTCGATAACCAATATTTATATTATATATCACTTAAATTGTTTCATTTCACAAACTATTCGTTTATCAACATTCCCTAAACAAACTGTTGAAGTGCACATTTGATGGAGCTGACTGACTGAATTGTTACATGACTAAACTGTAAGTATTTTTGAGAAGAAAAAATTGTCAGCAAGAGTTTCTTCAAGCTGAGAGTTAAATAACTACCTATATTTTGAACTTATTTTATTCTACTAAAAAAAGGGTGGACAATTTAAGTTTTATTTAATTTAAGGTTTGATCATTTCTGTTGTGGGATGATATTATTTTTCTTGAAAAAAATTATAAATAAAGTTGGAAAAACTGAATTGCGTGTCATTCTTCTGTGTGACCTTATAGTTTAAATGTAATTTTACTATTGAATTTTTGCTCACTTGGTTAAGTAGTGGCTACACAAACTTTTCTGGTAATTGTATTTGGTGTTCTGTTTTCTTTTTTGGAATAGCCGTTTTCTATTAAACCTGTCAATCTGTATCTTGATCCGTCAATCCTACAATCCAACCAACGAACAAAGGCACAGTGTTTGTCAATTACAGATAGGGTGGGCCGGTCACTGTCTGAGTCAAATGGGTTACTGGTCACCAGAGCAGAGCTGTAAATGGCAGCCTATTACCGCCAATAAAAGTGAATATACACAATTATTTCCTTAAATACACAAGAAGGACAAGTGACGGTGCAGATGAGAGTAAGCAGGAAGCAGCGACGTACGGCTTGCAATACTTTAAGGCAGAAGGGTCACACCGCCTAGTTCTACTTCCTGTGCTCCTTAGCTGCTGTAGCAGCCTCCCTTAGTATGAATGTTTACTCCATGTTCAGTTTGACATCAGTGCTCATGTTTCTGAGAAGTAAAGCATCAGGAGCTGCTCTCTGTATGCCCCAGCCCCTGATGCTGTACTTGACTAATATATATATATATATATATATATATATATATATATATAACTAAATATTTAACTAGGAAGCTGAATATTTAGTTAGGACACTAAATATTTAGTTAACAAGTTTAATATTTTGTTAACAATTTATATATTTAGTTTGGAAGCTAAATATTTAGTTTGCAGGAAAAAAATCTAACTTCCTAACTAAATATTTAGTATGTGAACTAAATACTTAGCTGTAAACTGTGAAATTTATAAAGGAATGAATAATATGGGGAAAAATGACTTAAATGACTTTTCTTTCTGTTATGACATGCTAAATAACTCAAATTATTAGTGTTATATTTTTGACTGTGTAACTTTACAAACGGCACCCCATACATAAGTGTAAGATAATGCATAAAAACCCCACTGTATAATCTTTTAATCGCAGATCTAAAGATATGCATGCATACAACTGTTGTTAAGTTACATATTTTATCCTATATACAGTAGGCTATTCCTTTGTTCCTCTCTTATTTACTTGGAATGTTACATTTAAAATTTGGAAGATCGCTAAGTTCTATGTACAGCTGTAAGGACTGATGTCAAACTATGAGACTTTGTGATGCGCACTGGAGACGGAGGCAGATAAAGATGGCAAATTGGGATAATCAACACGCATGCGCCTGTGCCATAGAAACCCCGTAGGACGGAGGAAAATCTAACCCGAAACTCCTCCTACTATGGGTATAAAATCAACCGCAAACAGATCGCCTCCCTTTCTCTGGAGCTATACTCGCCAGCCCCCTATGGACGGAAACAGAGGAGCGATCCAGCGCTTTGAGCTGAATCATCGGTCGCTTCGCCTTCGGCTTTGCGTTCCGTCTCCGTTCCAGCTACGCGGGCGCTGGCAGGCTCGTGATTGCCTTACACATTTCCCGTGTCATGCCGAGCAGCAGCGGGCAGAGGCTCTGCTGCGATCTGTCATCTGATGTTACAGTTCAACCTGAACCCAGATCAGAGGAACACGGAGTGAACAGGAGCGAAGCGAAGCTCGTCTCCGCGAACGTGTCAAATTGAAGATCTACGTACAAACACCAGCACATCCTCGCAATTCCGCTTTTTTTTTTTTTTTTTTTTTTTATTTTTTTTACAAATACAAAAATACCATCTCCTCCCTGGGCTGCCACCTTATCGTGGTGGAGGGGTTTGAGTGTCCCAATGATCCTAGGAGCTATGTTGTCGGGGGCTTTTGCTCCTGGTAGGGTCACCCATGGCAATTTGGTTCTAGGTGAGGGATCAGACAAAGTGCAGCCCAAAAGACCCCTATGAAGAAAACGACAGATGGACTCAGTGTTCCCTCGCCCGGACGCGGGTCACCGGGGCCCCCCTCTGGAGCCAGGCCTGGAGGTGGGGCACGTTGGCGAGCGCCTGGTGGCCGGGCCTTTACCCATGGGGCCCGGTCGGGCTTAGCCCGAAGAGGTAACATGGGCCCCCCTTCCCATGAGCTCACCACCTGTGGGAGGGGCCATAGGGGTCGGGTGCTGTGCAGGATGGGCGGCGGCCAAAGGCGGGGACCTTGGCGGTCCGATCCTCGGCTGCAGAAGCTGGCTCTCGGGACGTGGAACGTCACCTCTCTGGTGGGGAAGGAGCCGGAGCTGGTGTGCGAGGTTGAGAGGTTCCGACTGGACATCGTCGGACTCACCTCGGCGCACGGCTCTGGCTCTGGAACCCGTCTCCTCGAGAGAGGTTGGACTCTCTTCCACTCTGGGGTTGCCCCCGCTGAGAGGCGCCGAGCTGGGGTGGGCATACTTGTTGCCCCCCATCTCGGCGCCTGTACGTTGGGGTTTACCCCGGTGAACGAGAGGGTAGCCTCCCTCCGCCTTCGGGTGGGGGGACGGGTCCTGACTGTTGTTTGTGCTTACGCGCCAAACAGCAGATTAGATTACCCACCCTTCTTGGAGTCTTTGGAAGGGGTGCTGGAGAGTGCTCCTCCTGGGGACTCCCTTGTTCTGCTGGGGGACTTCAACGCTCACGTGGGCAATGACAGTGAGACCTGGAGGGGTGTGGTTGGGCGGAATGGCCCCCCCGATCTAAACCCGAGTGGTGTCTTGTTATTGGACTTCTGTGCTCGTCATGGATTGTCCATAACAAACACCATGTTCAAGCATAAAGGTGTCCATATGTGCACTTGGCACCAGGACACCTTAGGCCGCAGCTCAATGATCGACTTGGTTGTCGTCTCATCTGATCTGCGGCCGCATGTTTTGGACACTCGGGTGAAGAGAGGGGCAGAGCTGTCCACTGACCACTACCTGGTGGTGAGTCGGCTCCGATGGTGGGGGAGGACGCCGGACAGACCTGGAAGGCCTAAACGTGTTGTGAGGGTCTGCTGGGAACGTCTGGCAGAGTCTCCTGTCAGAAGGAGCTTTAGCTCACACCTCCGGCAGAACTTTGAACACGTCCCGGGGGAGGCGGGGGACATCGAGTCCGAGTGGACCATGTTCCGCGCCTCCATTGGCGAGGCGGCTGACCGAAGCTGTGGCCGCAAGGTGGTCGGTGCCTGTCGCGGCGGCAACCCCCGAACCCGGTGGTGGACACCGGCGGTAAGGGATGCTGTCAGGCTGAAGAAGGAGTCCTACCGGGTCTTTTTGGCTTGTGGGACCCCTGAAGCAGCTGATAGGTACCGACAGGCCAAGCGGGATGCGGCTCGGATGGTTGCTGAGGCAAAAACTCGGGCGTGGGAGGAGTTTGGAGAGACCATGGAAAACGACTTCCGTACGGCTTCGAAGCGATTCTGGTCCACCATCCGGCGTCTCAGGGGGGGAAAGCGGTCTGCCACCAACACTGTTTACAGTGGGGATGGTGTGCTGCTGACCTCGACGCGGGACGTTTTGGGTCGGTGGATGGAATACTTCGAAGACCTCCTCAATCCCACCGGCACGCCTTCCAATCTGGAAGCAGGGTTTGGGGACTTGGGGTCGGGCTCTCCAATCTCTGGTGCCGAGGTCGCCGAGGTCGTTAAAAAGCTCCTCGGTGGCAGAGCTCCGGGGGTGGATGAGATTCGACCGGAGTTCCTCAAGGCTCTGGATGTTGTGGGGCTGTGTTGGTTAACGCGGCTCTGCAATATTGCGTGGACATCGGGGGCAGTTCCCTTGGATTGGCAGACCGGGGTGGTGGTCCCCCTGTTTAAAAAGGGGGACCACAGGGTGTGTTCCAACTACAGGGGGATCACACTTCTGAGCCTCCCTGGTAAGGTCTATTCAGGGGTTCTGGAGAGGAGGGTCCGACGGATAGTCGAACCTCGGATCCAGGAGGAACAATGCGGTTTTCGTCCTGGCCGTGGAACACTGGACCAGCTCTACACCCTCAGCAGGGTCCTGGAGGGTGCGTGGGAGTTCGCCCAACCGGTCTACATGTGTTTTGTGGACTTGGAGAAGGCGTTCGACCGTGTCCCTCGGGGGGCCCTGTGGGGGGTGCTCCGGGAGTATGGGGTACCGGGCCCCTTGATACGGGCTGTTAGGTCCCTGTACGACCGGTGCCAGAGTTTGGTTCGCATTGCCGGCAGTAAGTCGGGCTTGTTTCCGGTGAGAGTTGGACTCCGCCAAGGTTGCCCTTTGTCACCGATCCTGTTCCTAACTTTTATGGACAGGATTTCTAGGCGCAGCCAAGGCGTTGCGGGGATCCGTTTTGGTGGCCTCAGGATCGGGTCTCTGCTTTTTGCAGATGATGTGGTCCTGTTGGCTTCATCGGAGCGTGATCTACAGCTTTCGCTGGAGCTGTTCGCAGCCGAGTGTGAAGCGGCTGGGATGAGAATCAGCACCTCCAAATCCGAGGCCATGGTCTTGAGCCGGAAAAGGGTGGGGTGCCTCCTCCGGGTCAGGGATGGGGTCCTTCCCCAAGTGGAGGAGTTTAAGTATCTGGGGGTCTTGTTCACGAATGAGGGAAAAATGGAGCGGGAGATCGATAGACGGATTGGTGGGGCATCTGCAGTTATGCGGGCGCTCTACCGGTCTGTCGTGGTGAAGAGAGAGCTGAGCCAAAAGGCGAAGCTCTCGATTTACCGGTCGATCTACGTTCCTACCCTCATCTATGGTCACGAACTCTGGGTGGTGACCGAAAGAACGAGATCACGGATACAAGCGGCTGAAATGAGTTTCCTCCGCAGAGTGTCTGGGCTCTCCCTTAGAGATAGGGTGAGAAGCTCAGTCATCCGGAGGGGGCTCAGAGTAGAGCCGCTGCTTCTCCACATCGAGAGGAGTCAGTTGAGGTGGCTCGGGCATCTGGTCAGGATGCCTCCTGGACGCCTCCCTGGTGAGGTGTTTCAGGCACGTCCCACCGGGAGGAGGCCCAGGGGAAGGCCCAGGACACGCTGGAGGGACTATGTTTCTCGGCTGGCCTGGGAGCGCCTTGGGGTTCCTCCCGAGGAGCTGGAACAAGTAGCTGGGGAGAGGGAAGTCTGGGTCTCTTTGCTTAGGCTGCTGCCCCCGCGACCCGACCCCGGATAAGCGGAAGAAAATGGATGGATGGATGGATGGATACAAATACCATAAAGGAAAGTCCGGCTCTCTAACTATCAACCTGATTGTACACGTCTGTTTCGTTCTACGGCGTGGAACCCGCTTCAAAAACGCGGAACGCCGTGCGCTTCGTCTTCAGCTCTGCGTTCCATCTCCAAGCGAGGCTTGTTTGCGCGAACGCGTCAGATGTCAAGATCTGCGCACAAACCGCAGCGCCTCCTCACAAATAAAAGGCCCGACTCACTTAACACCAAACCTCTAACGGTGTTCTGTGCGCCCTGATAGGGTTCGTAGGTTGTTTTTTTTTACAGCATGGAACTCGCAGCAAAAACCCGGACCAGGTCCGAGTTAAGCGGCAGACACGAATGAGCAATCGGATCAGCTGATGACCGAAACGCGCGCCTCTGGAGATGCAACGTAAAATGGCTGGCCCAAAAAGCGCGGACTGCCCAATCACAGTTGATAGTGGGGTCAAACAGTTCCGTCGGTTTCATGATCCGACAACTAAATAAAAACATTTAACAGTTCAACAAACCTTTCTGAAATCCTGAACAGTTCAGTTTGGCGACGCACAGCTCCGCACTGGCGAGATGCAATCAAACTGTTCTCTCACTCATGAGTGAATGTTAAAGCGACGGCAGTCCTCGAGCACCGACGACTGCGCTGCTGTCGCTGTTGGAGTCCGAGTTGGTGCGTAAAAGTAATGTTAGTTCCTCCTGTCTTTCTGAAGCAATGAAGGAGAGTCTCCAGGAAGAGGAATAAACATATCCTTTGAAAGTATGAAGAGTGTGTGGGGCGTGACCAGCAGTGTTCCACGTGGAGCTGTTTGAGGATGTAAAGTTTACACGGAGTCAGTGACCTACTGCGCCTCCAATCCCTCTGACCACACTGTGGTCACGCCCAGTGCATCGCCGACTGCACTGTTCTACTCGCTGTTGGAGGTAAGCTGGAGGGAGCGTCATCACGCTCCATCTGATGATGGAGCACACACACACACACACACACACACACACACGCACACACACACACACACACACACAAATTAATACAATTACAAATGCATCGGATGGAGAAGAAGAAACTGAAGAAACGGAGAACCCGAACTTTTACGCAAACTCCGACCTGACGTGTTCCCCTGCAAGAACAGCTAAGATGCATCCGAGTTTGTGTTGGACACCCGGGTCGGTTCTTTTTCACCGTGGGACACCGTGGGTCTGTTCACTGAGGGCTGGAAGCGTCGTCTGTATAAATCCATGGAGGTGGATCACCAGAGAAAGATGTACTGACATTAAAAGACGTTGATTAAACTGTTATGATCCCAAAATGAAAATGTCTTGTTTTTTTTTGTTTGTTGTTTTTTTGTTATTCACACAGAACACTCGATGACTAACCATACATAGAAGAGCGGAAGGCAGGCTAAGCAGTAATCAGATCCTTTCTCCCTTTCCTGTGTAAAGGTTGCGTGACGGTCAGTGGTTCTGAAACCGTTCTAACACAGTAGCCTAAATACAGCTCTCACATTTTAGCAGAGGTGGGCAGAGTGCCCAAAAATCAGGTAAGAGTAGCACTACTTGTACATATTTTTGCTCAAGTAAAAAGTAGCTGTCAAAAAGAAATACTTGAGTAAAAAAGTATTTGGTAAAAAGGCTACTTCAATACTGAGTAACATTGATTTAATATTTTTTAAATGTCATCAGATGGACAAAATTTCTAATGTTATGGGCAAATTCTGCTATTTTAAAGACCAAAATAAAAAAGATGAATGCGAATAAATATCTTTACAAAATAACAAATTTTAAGCAGAAGAAACACACTGTTTTTTTTTCATATACTTACAGCAGGTAGTGTGTGTGTGTGTGTATATATATATATATATATTAGTACAAGGTAAATAGTATTTCCAGTGAAAGTGTAATTTTCACCGAAGTAAGAGTAATATTTTCCTGTGTTCTCTTTGTTCCCCTTCCTCTCTTGTATTTTCAACTCACCCTCTCTCTTGACTTTTTGTTTCCTACCTCTCTTCTTCATCTTCTTTCTTTCTTTTTTTCCCTCTCCGTGTCCATAACATCAGGACACGTAAAAAAAAAAAAATAAAAAAAAAATTCATATTAACATTACTCAAGTAAAAGTGAAAAGTATGGTGATGTAAACCTACTCTTAAATGTACAATTTCCCCCAAAAAACTTACTAAAGTAAATGTAGCTGAATAAATGTAATCAGTTCAAATTCAAACCAATTCAAAAATACTTTATTGATCCCAGAGGGAACTTAAGTGTTGTTGTAGCTTCTACAATTAATTCTTTAAGGAGTTGTTGTAGATGATGATGGCTGCGGGGAGGAAGGATTTCCTTTAGCGGTCTGTGTTGCAGCGAAACTGAAGAAGCCTCCGACTGAAGACGCTCTGTTGTTGCAGGATAGTCTCATAAAGAGGATCCTCAGGGTTGTCCATAATTCTTTTTGATTTTATGATGATCCTTCTTTGCACCATCATCTCCAGATGTTCCAACAGCAAGTTAAAATAAAATTCTTTATTTGGTGCTTAACTAACAGAACTGAGATTTCTGTATAAAATAGGTAATACATACCGATATGCATAAAAAATGTAAGTGTTTTGTTTACACAATCCACTCTAAACTAATATTAACTAACTTATATTTTGTCGCAGTAGTGATAATAACATTTTTGGAATAGACAAAAGACTGATATTTAGTCCAAAATCCACAAACTCATTTGAAAAAGACAAAAGAAAACTCCAAACTCTAAATATAAGGTCTAAAACACGGTCAACATTATTCAGATCATGTGTTCTTTTCACAAACCTCTGGGTTAAGCTTACAGTATTTTAAATTGCATCAGGCCCGGAGTGGCTAATTGGGGGGAATAGGGGTAATTTATATGTAGCTCAGATTTCTATCAGTTTTATTTTCTATTATTATAGATAATAAAATATTATTTATGAAGTTTAACTTTTTTTTTTTTAATCAGTAACTTTTCAACACAAAAATTAAGAGTAAATTAAATTATGCCATACATACACAAACCACATTCCCAGTCTTAACTTTAGGTTTGAATGAATACAGAAACTAGCACATGACTACAAAACATAATTCAGAAGCAAGATCTTACCTTTTACTTATAGGTAAAATTCTGTCTGTAAGATTGTTTTTCAATGTTGCTACACAGGTGCATTTAAGAAACTAAATTAAAGCTGTTTGGTTGGTCATACTCACTGTGGAATCCTAAGCAGAGGAGGGGAAAAAAAGCAGATTGTGCTAACTTCTACATCTGGAGACCTTGCAGTGGTAAAAAATAAAGTCACAAATGGTGAAGTGAAAGTGATGACAACCGAGGTAAAGGTGTTGTGTCTTAGATAGGTAGGTTTTGGCTATGAATAATCATGGCAGTTATAAATAAGATTAATAATTTTATGTCTAAATTACCAAGTTTGAGGCACCACCTGAGATCCATTAAATTATTATTATTATTATTATTATTATTATTATTATTATTATTATTATTATTATTATTATTATTATTATTATTATTATTAATAATAATAATAATAATACTAATAATAATAATAATAGCTAAATAGTTCAGTCTCAGTTAAAGCTGTGATTACCTGCCAGATAAGACTGAGATAATTAAACAATAGATGAAGGAATAATGCCGTCAAAAAATGCTCACAAAGCGACTAGTTTGTAAGCGTATATTTTAAGCCTGAAGCTTGCAAAGCTTGCAAAGCCCGGTTGCAGGTGGGGCCCGTCGGCTCGTCACTGCTGCCACCCGGGCCCCTGCATTGTGGCCACTGGACGTTCCCCTGGGGTTCTCCTCTCCATACTTGCTGAGCAAAAAAAAAAGAGTGTGGGCAGGGCTTCCTCTGTTGCCGGATGTATTTTTCCGGATGTGTCCTGTTTGGCAGTGTGGAGCTCAGAATTGGTGTCTGAGTACCAAGTAGAAGCCCAACAGATTTACTTTCACAAGCGGAGCACTACAGCTTTTGCTACAATACTCCTCTTGATATATATATGTGTGAAAAATCTTTATTATGAATTGCTGTGGGTTTTATTTCCTGATGTTATATAAGGTTTCTCCATAGGAGTGTTCGATAGCTGGTGTGAGCAGGCATCAATCCCTCTTCCAGGAATCGATGCAGACATGAAGGAGATCAGAGCAAGACGTCCAAAGGACCCCCAGAGCCCCAGGCGGACCAAGGCGGGGCCCGACAAGGGACCGTCCGCTGAGGGGCCGTGGCCGGCCACCACGCACCACCGCCACCCTAGGCCAATCTTCACCGCCAACATCCCAGCACCCTACCCCTGCCCCACGACGGGGCGCCCCACCGATAGCCACAGCAGACGGACGGCATCCCCAGGCCAAGCTCAGCCAGCACCTCGACACCAAGTTGTACCAGCTCCTGAGTCCTGATCCCGCGCAACGCAGAGCGCTGAGATCAGGCATCCAACAAAGGCCAGGGCCGGTCCAACAATGAACCGACCATGCACGATGTGCACAGAACAGGTGATCGAAAGGAGCAGAGAAGCTGGATCCGTATCCCGCCAAGCCACCTAACAGGCACCACCCAACAATCCCAAACCTGGCACCCCCGAAAGAGGTGCCCCAACCAACCTAAGGAAGACATCGGCCCAGCGCATCGGCCAACCGACACACAGGTCCCCCCAGGCCCGGCCAGGCACGCACCAGGTCCGAACCGGATTGACCACCGACGCTCCAGTGGGCAGGGGCATCCGTCACAAAGACAAACAGACACAGTCATACGTTCCCTCCTTCTTAAAGACATACTATATTCTCACTGACTCACCAAGACAACCAAGAAATTATGCTGTACCCTCACTCACACACCCCATACACACTTTATGCTCCCAGGTCCAGGTACCGATGCCCCAGTGGAGAAACCAGCCCCCGGACCTGGGAGATGGACCCCCTACCTTGTAGGACGGAGACAAGCAGACCGCCAAGGGCCCCACAGTGGCGAAGCAGCCCAACAGCCTAGGACCCCGACCAGACCACCTGTTCCTCCTCCGGACCCTAACCCCTGATGGCCCATATCGAACAGGGGTGTGGAAAGACCCCTAGCCTCCATCCTCCCGCTCGAGTGTGATGTTGCCGGATGTTTTAAACAATGGCGGATCATATCGAGAGAGCGGCTTGGCTTTTTTGCTAAATAAAGATAGACAATGTCATCGTCGGGCGCATCAGCGCCGTTTGTGGATACACCCCATTCTGAGTTTGGAGAGTTTAACCATTTGCTCCAGGAGCTGTGTATGGATGAGGTTCGCTTTCGGCGCTACTTTAAATGTGTAGTGACGTCACTACAGTGAGACGCTCTGATTGGTTGACGCTCAGGGGACGACGCCAAAAGTTCAGCTAGCTGAACTTCTGCGTTGCTGGCTCTTGCTGTTTTGAAGCTTGGAAAGCAGCAAAAGTTTCAAAAATTGCCACGGCCAAAGCACACAGAGCACCCCAGAGACTCTGACGGCCTCAACCATAGACTTAACATGTAATCTCGATTGGAATGTTTGTATAAATGTATTGAAATGACTTCTTGTTAAGTGCCTTGAGATGACATCTGTTGTGAATCGGCGCTATATAAATAAACTGAATTGAATTGAATTAATCTTGCCGTTCTGGGCATTGACGTTTTAGGCAGTGTGAACGTGGCTTAAGTTCTTGGCGTACTTAGAACAGCAAGTTACTACACATGTAGGTGGAACAATAACAAACAACGACTTCCAAAATACAAGAGTTTATTACAAAAAGAATTAAACTTTCAGTTAAAAGGCTTTAATCAACAAACTCACTAAGCTACCACTAAGTAAAATAAGAATGAATAATAATAAAACTAACTACCCAAAGTGAAACAGTAAAATGGACAAATATGCAAAGAAGAAGAAAAATAACCAATAAATTGACTGTGATGTCACACTTCAGTTTGAATATGTATGCTTAAAGACCAATTCACAATACAAAGCAGAAGTGAAGACAAAAAAAGCATTCTTGGAGGAAGTAATGTTTCATTAAACCATTTGCTGAATTAGAAATCAATAACCTTTTGAATAATTGATTCTATTTTATGGATCGGTCAACGCAGTGATTGATCTAATTTAGTATTTCAACAAACTAAGAAGGGGTTTTCAAAACCAATTTATACAATTAGTTTTCGGTTTTTAAACTATCTATTTTAAAACCGATCTGTATTTTGAATACTGTAGGTAGCAATCGTTATTGTTTAGCGCTGGTGGGCTGCAAAAGCAGGCCGTACTAATCAGATCGAGTGTGCGGAGCTAATGTATGTAGTGCAGCTTAGAGCAACTCTGTTTTGGCTTAGCACCAAAGAATAAAGTAAAAACTCCAGTCGGACGGAGTAACTCATGTTGCATGATTTAAAACGACTCCATGAGTCGGTCATAAACCTTTAAAAACACTGTTCATATCTCAATCGAAGAGTGAATTCTTACAAATGCAGCAAAAACACAATGAAATACACAACCAAAACAAACCTTAATTTGTTTATCTCATGCTAATTTATCTCTGCCCAGACACAACCTTACGAGAACGAAGAAAGGCAGGCCAGCTCTTAGCCAGAAAAGGAGGTTCAAACCATGCCCCTCTCCTTTGTGGCTGCCCATGAACAAAAAGGAAGTAATATATTATAATGTAAGTAATATATTTCAAGGTCTCAGTAACATATCTAAGAAGATTTCCATCCATCCATCCATTTTTTATACCTGTCCATCCTATGCAGGGTTGCAGGGGGGCTGGTGCCTATCTCCAGCAGTCACGGGGCGAAAAGCGGGGTACAACCTGCCTGGACAGGTCGCCAGTCCATTGCTCTAAGAAGATTTAATCTGCTTAAATGATATAATAAAATGTTTACATTCTTGTATTAGTTTCATCATAATTACTTTCTTGTTAGGACAGAGAGTCTGTGTCCAGTCAAACAAATGCTGGACTGCCTATATCCCTTGTATGGGCTATAAATCATTAACCCCCTAGCAAGAGGTGCTTCCCTCATTACAGCGGTATGTTGAAACATAACCAGGTCTGGGAACGTTACTTTAAAAAAGTAATTTCTTATAGTTACTCACTACTTGTTCCAAAAAGTAACTGAGTTAGTAACTGAATTACTCTATAATAAAAGTAACTAGTTACCAGGAAAGGTAACTGCGTTACTGTAAAAAAAACAAAAAAAAAACAGTTGCTATATAGCTGCTTTTTCTGAGCAGTGTCAAAAGTTAAAAGGGCCATGTAAATGTGATAGTGGAATTCAAAACAAAGGTTCTATGCATCTCTTCTGTATTTTATATATAACCCTGAAGACAGACTGCTACAGAAGATCCTTCCTCCCCACAGCCACCAGGATCTACAAAAACCTCCTTGAAGAATTAAATAGTAAGAGCCACAACAACACTTAATTTCTCTCTGTGACTAATAAAGTATTTTTGAATTGAATTTTTCTGAACAATAGAGGGATTATTTGTTTATCAACACCACAATCCGTGCGCAAATGGTGACACCGAACCTTTACAATACTCCCTGGATCCCACTGTTATTATTTGCAGTTATCTTGCATCTGCAGTATTGATTAGCTACGTTTGTTTTTATCAAAGTGATTTGTGCAACCAACAGCACAAGACATAATCGGGTCTCTTTTTGCAGACTACATGTGCAGGAGAGCAGGGAGTGACGCAGACCCGATAATCCCTATGGTCCGCGACTGAGAAGAGACGTTCACATGGATGCAATTCAGGTCTGCCATGCTGTTTATGTAACGAAGGAGCACTGAAAGCAGTGCGGGTTGAATTAAGGGATGAACTGGGCAGGTCATTCTGTGCATGCAATCGCGTTAATTGACCTGCGTTAACGCGTTATTTTCAACAGTCTTAGTAAACATGGATATTTTCTACCAAAAACCGTCAGTGTGGCGGCCTCTTCAGGCTAAAACTCTACACTGTACTTGAAAGTGAATCGGGCATTGCTGTTCGCTCTGCGGTGATGGCTGCCACCAGGCAACATATCCTTTTGACATCTGGAGGAAAATTAAGCAATTATAGGTATGGTTAACTTTGCTTAACTTGTGAAAGAAACTTAACTTAAAGATGTTCACTGAAAATGAACGTTATAGGTCAGCAATCCTACAGGTCAGCTGCCAGGAACTAGAAAGGCAATTTAGGCCTGAGAGAATGTCGGGAGACACTGGTTTACGAGGGGGGAAAAAGTCCCTTTTTAGATCTGCTTTCTCCAACTGTAGTAGGAACAATAAATACCCTGTTTTGCTACACTAGAGTTTGGGTTAGTGAAAAATAACTGTGAGATCTGGGGTGTGACCTATTTGTGTATAAAACAGAGCTGTGCAACTGATTTTGTCAGACATAGACCAGGACAAAATGCTTGATCTGTCTCTCCTTGCATGCAAGAAATAATTACAAAGAAGAGCTGTCTCAACCGTCTTTGTTTAAAGTTAGCTGCCATTTCAGTTGGTGTCAGAGGTTTTGGGTTTTGACAAATGACCTCAAGGACCAGACTGGGTGACTTTACATCCTGGAGAACATTCTCCAGCCTCCAAACCTTGGTTAGGCTTCAGAGATGGGAGGACTCAGTTTGGGGTCCTTGATGGCCATGGCTCGATTTCCAACGTTCCCTAGTCGTTTTTTTTACTGGCAAGACCAGTTTGTTCATTTTAAAAAAAAGGAGGAAAAAATGGATTGCATATTGGTGAAGGGAAGGACAGGCAAGGAGCGGTTTTAAGACGTGTACCTTAAGAAACAAGGTACAAGGGTAGGGTTTTAGTGTGTTTTGCCGTGTGTTGTGATAAATAATTAAAATACAAGGATAGCTTAAGTGATTGTGTGGAACAAATCACCAGTGTGAGACATTCTACACCGTTAAGAAGTGCACTCCCCCATTAGAAAAAGGTTAAAATGAGGGTTTTGGGATGAGAGCTGCTTCCTGATAGCCAATATACAACCAAATGGCAATAAAACTGTTGGAGTAAATGAATAAAACATAAGGTTTAATGTTGGAAATCATGTAACTGTAAGGCTACTGTGGAACTGGAGGGAAGCAGGTAGTGGTTTAGTCTGGTGTCAGACTGGGGTTTCTGAAAAGATGAGTTTAGGGAAATTACTGGTGCTGCCTAAAACTCCCATAGTAGACTGTATGAATTTATGAGTAAGTTTAATAGGGTTTTCTTTCTTGAATGAATGAACAAATGATTTGTTTTGTTTTAAAGTGTAAGAGCTTTGGAAAAATTTGGGTGATGAGTTGATTGAAATGAGAAAGAGACTAAAAATAGAACTTTTCTGTATAACGTAGGAAAAGGAAATTAGAAAAAATGATAAGACTTCCCCTCCTTAGTTTGTTTTAAACCCCAGATGTTTTCTCTGTCTGAGCCTCGCTGCAGTGTGTCTGATCGCTGACTTCAACTCCTGCACTCACATGACTTTGTTGCAACAACAAACAGCGGACCCTTTCTTGCTTACATGACACCTTGATGACTCCGTGGACAGCTTGATGAATCCAGTGGACCGATGTGACTAAAAGTGCTGAGCATCTGCAGACCCTACTTCTCTTGGACAAAGGTTTAGTGAGCAACTCCAGATTTTCTGCTAAGAATTTCATAATCAAAGGAAGAGTTGTGTGCTGATCAGAGAGCTGAAAGTGACTTGCAGAAGATGACAACTGATCTCCCTGATGCAACTCTGCACATAACTAATACAGTTTACACTCATGGGACAGTGGTGGTTATTATGATGCAGAGAATACTTTGGTTGACAAGCTGAAAAACCTCTTTACCATCCAAAGAGGACATGTCTGACTCTAACACCTGAAAACAGGCACCAGGTGAACCTTTTGATTTTTTTCATGACTTTTGGAACTGTTTGGTTTCACAGAACGACTCCACATTGTCAGAAGACCATCTGCGCCGGTGACCGTTGTCTGCTCTCCTGCTGGACATTTGATTGACGCATTTTTGTGGGCGAGCCTTGCCTTAAATGATTTATGCTCATCATTCGCATACGGTCATACGAATTTCAAGAGAACAGAAGACAAAAAGATGAAAACTGGAGGAGGCAAGGCAAGGCAATTTAATTTGTACAGCACACTTTCAACAGTAGGGTAATTCAAGGTGCTTTACATGATTTGGTGATTTTTTTAAAAACACATAAAAGAAACACACATTACACATGATACACTATAAAGCAAGAGAAAGATTTTAAAAAAAGCAAGAGAGCATGAACACATTTCATACATATGACATCAAGCATTTACTCGAAGGCAATTCTAAACAGATGGGTTTTTAGTCTCGATTTAAAGCAGTTCAGAGTTTCAGCATCTCTATACTCGTCAGGAAGTCTGTTCCAGATAAGGGGAGTATAGAAACTGAAAGCTGCTTCTCCATGTTTAGTTCTGAGTCTAGGGATGTTTAGTAGGCTAGAGTTGGAGGACCTGAGTGGTCTTGGTGGTTGGTACCGTGACAACAGGTCTTCAACATATTTTGGTGCTAAGCCATGTAATGATTTATAAACTAGTAAAAGTATTTTGAAGTCTATTCTCTGAGCTACAGGGAGCCAGTGTAAGGACTTTAGAACTGGGGTGATGTGCTCTACTTTCCTGGTTCTAGTGAGGACGCGAGCGGCAGCGTTCTGGATCAGCTGCAGCTGTCTGATTTACTTTTTAGGCAGACCTGTGAAGATGCTGCTGCAGTAATCAATCCGACTAAAGATAAACGCATGGATTAGTTTTTCTAGGTCGTGTTGCAAAATCAGTCCTTTAATCCTAGAAATGTTCTTCAGGTGATAGAAGGCTGACCTTGTTATTGCCTTTATGTGACCCTGGAGGTTCAGGTCTGAGTCCATTACTACACCTAGGTTTCGAGCCTGATCAGTAGTTTCTAGCTGTATTAATTGAAGCTGTGTGCTGACTCTTGATCGTTCCTCCTTGGGTCCAAAAATAATCACTTCAGTTTTGTTTCTATTCAGCTGGAGAAAGTTATGGCACATCCATCCATTTATTTGGTCAATGCATTGATTTAGGGTTTGAATGGGTTCAGAGTCACCTGGTGACATTGTAATGTAGAGCTGAGTGTCATCCGCGTAGTTATGGTAGCTAATGTTATTGGTTGCTATAATCTTGCCTAGTGGGAGCATGTAGATATTAAATAAGAGGGGCCCCAGGATGGAGCCCTGGGGCACCCCACATGTGATTTCTGTTCGTTCTGATGAAAAGTTTCCCATTGAAACATAGAAGTCCCTGTTCTTTAGGTAAGACTCGAACCAGTCAAGTACTGTACCAGAGAGTCTGACCCAGCTCTCCAGTCGTTCCAATAAAATGCCATGATCAACAGTGTCAAATGCTGCACTGAGGTCCAACAGAACCAGCACTGTGGTTCTTCCACAGTCTGTATTTATGTGGATGTCATGGAATACTTTGACGAGGACAGTCTCGGTGCTGTGGTGAGCGCGGAAACCAGACTGAAAAACATCAAAACGGTTTGTCGTTGTTATGAAGCCATTTAACTGCTGAAACACCGCTTTTTCAAAAATCTTACTGATGAATGGAAGATTAGAGATTGGCCTGTAGTTCTGCATTAACGTGCTGTGCAGATTTTTCTTCTTTAGCAGTGGTTTAATAACTGCTGTTTTTAAAGCCTGAGGGAAGACAGCTGATAGCAGTGATGAGTTCACTATTTGAACAAGATCAGACCCAATAACAGGAGAACTTTCTTTAGAAAAGCTGTGGGTAGGATATCCAGATAGCAGGAGGAGGAGCTTAATTGGATAATGATTTTTTTCAAGGGTGTTCTGGTTTAATTCGTGGAATTCAGACATTTTCTCTACATTGTTGTTTATTGGGGATGGCACTGGTTGTGGGTTCGATATTGAGGTACAGATTGACCGTCTAATTGTTAGAATCTTTTCAGTGAAAAAGCTGGTAAATTCATTGCAGGCCCTGGTAGAGTTTAGTTCAGGGGCTACTGTCACTAAAGGATTAGTTAGTCTTTCCACTGTTGCAAATAGAGTCCGTGCATTATTAATGTTTCTGTTGATGATTTCAGAAAAGACCGATTCCCTAGCATCTTTTATAGTTAGCTGATATCTATTCAGTCTCTCTTTGTAGATCTCACAGGGAACCTGGAGTCGAGTTTTCCGCCATTTTCTCTCGGCTCGTCGACACTCTCTTTTTTCACTACGTACCAGTGGATTACTTGTCCACGGAGACTTCTTTCTACCTGAGACTACTTTCACTTTAGTTGGAGCAATGGAATCCATGATGTCTGAGGTTTCCGCAAGGAAATTATCTACCAACTTATTTACTGAGTTTGAGTTGGGAGATGAGGGGGATGTGGTGGAAGGATAAATACGTTTAAAGGTTTCTACTGAACTGTCCCCTAGAAAACACTTTTTTATAGTGGTCTTACTGTGGCTGGATAATTTAGCAGAGATGGTACTTTCAAAGAAAATACAGAAATGGTCAGATAACGCAATATTAATTACAGAGATGTTGGAAATATTTAAACCATTGCTGATAATTAAGTCCAGAGTGTGTTCTTTATTGTGTTGGTTGTTTGACATGCTGGATCAGGCCGAAGTTGTGGAGAGTATCATCTAATGTTTTTGCTTGTCTATCTTGGGGGTTGTCTGTATGGATGTTAAAGTCCCCCACAATGATTAGTTGGTCACAGTCGATACATATTACAGAAAGAAGGTCATTGAAATCATTAAAGAAGTTAGAGTTAAGTTTTGGTGGTTTACATAAACTTAGAAATAACGCTTTGTTAGGCTCATTTATCTGGGTGGCTAGGTATTCAAAAGAATCAAACGTGCCCAGAGTTACCTTTTTAAAGTTCATTGAGTTGTGAAAGATGGTGGCTACACCTCCACCTCGTCTGTGTTTTCTGTTCTCGCTTTAGAAATTGTAATTTGGAGGACTAGATTCTATTAATGAAGTTGTTTCGTTATTTTCATCTAGCCAAGTTTCTGATAAAAAAAGGCTGTGTAAATTATGCTCAGTGATGAAGTAATTGATAAGAAAAGACTTCCCGGATAGAGATCTAATGTTTAATAAAGCTAATTTAAGTATTGTGATGATGGGCAGCTGAACCTTCTGACAGGTTATCAATTTGAGATTTTGTTTAATATGAGAGCGTGTGGTTAACGGTTTATATTTCCTGCTGTTGATAATCACTGATATAGCCTCAGGGGTGCCGGGCGAATTCTGGGAGACGGTAGGGGTGGATTTATTGCCCGGTTCCCTCAAATATCAAATATCTGTAATAATCAGTGGGGGGAAGCTCCCAGGCTTATTGACACTAGTCCCAGGCGTTTGGTGTAGTCTAAGTTTAGGAGTTAATTGTGTCCCAAATTTGATTTGCTCGTTCAGTCTGTCTGTAAAGTTTCTAAATGGAGAGTCATTTGATGTGACTGAGTCACAGGAAGATGAAGACTTAATCTCTGGTGGTTGTTTATCTGTTCGGTCCTGTGGTGTCATCATTACTTGCAGTTTTTGTTCTCTGATATCAATGGGCGCCTCAAGGTCATCTTTTGGGAGCAAGTGTTTTGCTTTCTGATTTTGATAAGAAAAAATGTTTGCTGCTAAGAGCCTTACTCCGGCCTTGTTCAGATAACGCATCCCTTCTTTGAACAGATGATTAGCACTTCCAAATACTTTGAAATTATTAATAAATGTGAACGACTTCTCAGCTGATTGTTTCTTCAACCATTTTTGGAGCATGCGGAGTCTGCTAAATCTTTCATCATTCCCTTCAGGGACTGGTCCGCTGATGAGGATGTTTACGTTAAGTCCATTAAGTCTCTGTAGGAGATCAGAAAAGTCTCTCTTCAGAATCTCTGATTGTCTTATCGCGATATCTGCTGATCCAGCGTGAATGACGAGCTTTTCCAAAGCAGGATGTTGGTCCAAGATTTTAGGGATTTTTTCTGATATTTCTCTCACTGTATTTTTGTAGCAGCTATAAACTCTGGTGTTCTTGCTACAAAAAGCCTCAATTCCATTAATTGATCCGTCTTGTATGGTAACAGTCTTTGCTCGTGGGGCTCTTACTTTGTTATGTGTCCGTTTGATGCGGCTGGGTTTCTCCTGGTGGCTTTGACTGGTCCCGGGGGCTGCGTCATCTTTCAGGGAACTCAGGGCTGCGAATCTGTTTTTCAGCGGGATTCCAGGTGGAGAAATATCTCTTGTTTTTGGCTGAAACCTCTTTTGTTTACTTTTAGCAGAAGCGGCAGTTCTGGGTTCAGAGGTTTCTCTGTGCCGGAGTTTCTTTTGTTTTTTCTTCCTCGGAGAACAGCCTGGGGTTGATGATTCCGTGCGTTTTAAAACTGGCCAGTCTTCATTATAGTGCGGAGTTCTGCCGCTCAGGCACCTGTAGGGAGTCTCTGTGACACGGTTAGACCGATGTAACACCGGGCTGATAGGCTGTTCCCTGTTTGTATTCAACGGTAAAGTTGTGTCATTTTGTCCATAATCAGCGTGGAGATCAAAATTAATTTCCAGACGACGTAGCTTCTTTCAATGCCCTCAATTCTGTGGAGCAGTTTTTCAAAATCCTCAGCTGAGCAAAAAGCCATGTTGATAAGTCCATAAAAAAGTAATCCAAGAAGAGATCCGGTCCAATACAGAGACTCCAGGGGCTGGGTAGATAAAGTAACTAAGAAAAAGTTAAGAAAAGAAAATAAGAAAAGCAAACAGAAAAGAAAATTAAGTGAACGGATCTGGAGAGAGACAGAGAGCACCTGCTCCTCCTTCAGCAGTCGCACCAGGGCAATGCTGAACAAACACACAGGAACCTACATCGCATAGAAAAATTATTTTTTTTTACCTTGGGACATATCTTGTCCTAATGTTGGGTTTTCTAGAAGTCTTTCTGAGGTAATTACTAATGCAAAATTTTACAGTGTGTTTGAATTCTGAATATGTCCAAGATGTCTTTGTCTCTTGGAAAGTTGACAGAGTATGTGGACAGTTGCTTCTCTAAGCCAGAAGGACTGTGAGAAAAGTTTCCCTGCTAAGAGATATGAAAGTAATAAGGCCCAGCAGGATTTTCCTTGTTCGTACACATATTCTGGTCATTCCTTTAGGGGATAATGTTGAATGATAAATGATGAGACACTATCTTTGGGTACCAATTTTAGAGTTTATTTTTCTTGAATGAGATGTTTGCAGATGGTTGTGACGTTCAACCTCTATAAGGATGTACTCGATTATATGTGCTTTTGCCTTTTGGCTTATTGCATTTGCTCGTAATGTTATTGGGATTTTGTTAACATGCTTGTTTTTGTTTGAGTGATTGATATGAACATAGGTTTATTTTAATCAAAATGGGGGAATTGCTACCAACGCTAGCGACTCCTTTGAGACATGTCAGTCAAAAAGACATGTCCCCTTCTTATTCATAATTTCAAGCTTAAATTACATCGAAACGTATGAGTTATAAAAAAATTCACCCTCTAAGTTGTCATAACGGTAAACTTGACCTATTAAACCTAAAATGTTTTGTTTTTTTATACCATTCTGTAAACATGTTTATTTCTGCTGTGAAGTAGGCATAATTAACATGGGCATCAATGGGAAGTTACTCTTTTCTGGAGACAGCCTAATTTCTAAGTACAGGACTAATTTCAACTGATACATTTATTTTACAACAGTATTTAACGTTAGCCTTTCTATCCGTTATCTATTAGATGCATGTAATTTCTGACAGTCGTACTTTAGCTTGCTACTGTTAGGCTGCTATAATTCATTCTTTTTACTTAGCTTACTGACGCTAGATTATCTTTGGTTTGCATGTCTTCAACTGGAAGTCTTCATATTAGTTATTTAATAAATAAATTCATACATACTACAAGCGCTGTTTGTCTGGTGCGCTGGGTTTTATTATTCTGTGCGACCCATGCTTTCTTTGGATCTTACGATCACACAGCACCCCCTCACCTAAGAGGTACACTTACCCCCCCGGTCACCGGTCGGAGCTACGGTTACTAGCTAGCACCGGTAGGAGATATGGTTCCACCCCCCTGCCATTTTCCACAGTGCCTCGCTGTGCCGAACAGACTATTTATTCTATCAGGCAACTGATAGATGTAAATATAATGCCAACATCGTGCCCGTCAAAATGAATATATATATATTTTTTAATTCAAATATAACTTTGTAAGGAAATTGTATACTTTCATTCTGCACTCCTCTAATATTATATATATATATATATATATATATATATATATATATATATATATATATATATATATATATATATATATATATATATATATATATTCCATATTCAACCTTTAAGTCTGCTCTAAGACCAACACAACTTATGCAGACTTTGGACACAAACCTGTCGGACACGGGTGACATTGTGGGGCAGACGAATGCCAGTTACAACATCACAAATTAATAGACTGTTTTTTTCATCGCAAATGCAACATATATCTGTCCCGCTATCCAGCCAAGCTGGTTTTCAAGATTTTTTTTTGTGACAATCAACCTTTAAGGTGACAGATGGGAACCTTTTCTCCTACTACTCTACAGTTGTATTACAGTACATTCTGCTATTTCGACTGTTAACTTTGTTTTCTCTCAGTGTTTTTCTCTCCATAGAAGATATGCCTGGTCTGGTATCCTGCTTGGCTGCAATGCCCTGTTGGACGGGGGGCATTGACTGGGATGATCCTCCCAGTAACTGAACATCCACTGTGTCCTGTTATCAACTTTTTACTTTCTGTAACATAGAAAGTTCTCTTATATCAGATCTTCTGTTCCTTCTGTGTCTCTGCTCTGTCTTCTCAAACCCCCAGACGGTCGTGGCAGATGGCCGCTCCTACTGAGCCTGGTTCTGTTGGAGGTTTCTTCCTGTTAAAGGGGAGTTTTTCCTCTCCACCGTCGCTACATGCTTGCTCAGTATGAGGGATTGCTGAAGGATTGCTGTGGTTGGAAAGTCTGCATCAACGGGGCCCAACCTCACGCCAATGACTCACTGCTGGGATTCCTTAAATTGGAAACTTTTCAACTGATTGGAATGTTTGTATAAATGTATTGAAATGACTTCTTGTTAAGTGCCTTGAGATGACATCATCTGTTGTGAATCGGCACTATGTAAATAAACTGAATTGAATTGAATCATTGAGGATTTGAATCTGTTTCCATGGTCCATCTTTCCTCAACAGGTCTCTTTATTTCTATGGGCTCAGCAAGTTCACATCATACTTTGACTGTAGCACATTCAAGCTGAGAGTGTGAAATAATTTATATACATATTTATTAATGTGCATCAGACCAGCTGTGTTTAAGCTTTGAGTGAGTTTTAATTTAGTACATCATATTCAAAGTATTTAAAGGTATTAAGTCTTTATTTTTAATGTTTATTTGCCCTTGAAAAGGCTTCATTAAGACTGACTGAAGCTTTTAAAAAGGGCTAAATGGGGGCCAGTGATGATCTTGGGGTGTCAAAACATTCATGCTTGGGGCACCCAAATGGCTACCGGCCCTGCCGACCAACAACATCATGCTTCTTGTTTGTTCTTGTTTTTATTGGTCTTTATTTTATTGGTGATATTGCAGCAGTCAGTTCAAGATGCAGAATACATTCACCACTGGTACAACTGACATTATATATATATATATATATATATATATATATATATATATATATATATATATATATATATATATATATATATATATATATATATATCAGCATTTTTAGCACAAAAAAAAACAGTCTGAAATGTGCCCAGATCCTCCTGTTTACAAATGGAGTGATAACCTCTTTGGGCAAAAGAGCCATGGATTTATGAGCTGTGGGCCACTTTCTCTCATGCTGATCATTTTTGCTACAGGTTAGCTCAAGGACAAGTGTTTATGAATGGAACAGATTTTCCAGCAAGCCACGCTCTTTCTGGAATGTTGAAAATAAAACAAAATTAATTTCCGCTTGATTTCTATTCACAGTTAAAGTGTTATTAATGAAGTGAATTATACATGTATTAAAGAAAAGCATGTGGAAATGGGAGCAGAAGTGAATGTTAGATCTGCACTGGTAAGACGATCCACATTAGGTTTTAAAAAGTGGTGGGGACAAAACTGTTCATTATAAATATTGCTAGGACATGTCCCCGACGTCCCCAGCTATAATGTCTATGTATTTTAGTGTTAAGCCATTCTATGATTTATAGGCTTACAAAAGTATTTTGAAGTATATTCTCTGAGCTACAGAGAGCCAGTGTAATGACTTTAGAACTGGGGTGATGTGCTCTACTTCCCTGATTCTAGTGAGGAACACGAGCAGCAGCGTTCTGGATCAGCTGCAGCTGTCTGATTGACTTTTTAGACAGACCTGTGAAGACAGTGTTGCAGTAATCAATCCCACTAAAGATAAATGCATGGAGGAGTTTCTCAAGATTTTGCTGGGACATCAGTCCTTTAATCATGGAAATCTTCCTAGGTGATAGAAGGCTGAATATACTTTTCTTTATGTGACCCTGGAATGAGTCCATAACTACACCTAGATTTCAGGACTGATCAGTAGTTTCTAGCTGTATTAATTGAAGCTGTGTGCTGACTATTGATCATTCCTCTTTAGGTCCAAAAAAATAATTACTTCAGCCAAATTTGAAGCCTACTCAGAAGTGAAGCCAAATTTGGTCTTATTAGCAAATAGGTTTGTATGACCTAGTCTAACTGTTAAAATAATGTGTGTAGGAGCTTAAATATGATCTTTCATTAGTTAAACCCTAAATTGAAGATCTAAATAAAAGCAGGACTCTTAACAATGAATACAATTGAACAATAAGAATTTTGTTGATGCAGGTCCATGCAGGGCCGGCCCGTAGGATAGGCAGTATAGGCAAATGCTAACGGCGCCGCATACCCTGGGGGCGCCAGAGACGCGTTAGTGACTTTACGTTTAATTGTACTTCATTGACACTGCGACAAAAAAGCATTAATGGAATTTTCATGGCATCAACTTTCTGTTATACATTTACATCACCAAAGACAAAGGTAATGTTACAGTAAAGATGATGTTAATGATATTATTTTGATGTTACAGAACAATGATCAATCTATAAATAGCCAGCACTATCTGCTAGTTCTAACCAAAATATTAACAGTCAATGGTTCTAACAGATAAGCCTAGCGCTATTATTATGGAAAATAGTGATATGAGTACCTTCCTCAGACAAATGTGTAAATAGTTGATCTAATCAGCAGGTGTATTAATGTTAATTTCATTGGCATCATTATCTCACGTTTTCCCAGCTTGTAATAATCAAAATCAATCAAAATACCATTATTAATAATAATAATAATTCCATTGTTGTAACGCCAGCTGTTAACTGTGTTTCAGCTCATATTGTCTATAAAGTGTGTTTATCATGTTAAACTTTACACGTGTGTTAAAGTCCACATCATTAATGTTAGAGCATAACTTAGCATTCCCACATGTATTATTATACTGCAGTTTACTTATTCTTTTGCATTCTGCTAATTAGAATTTCATTGTAATGAGAATAAAAATTTTAATTATTACTAAAATGAATTACTAATATAATTTGTATCTGAAAAAAGACATTGTATATTATACACTATGGTCTACATCGTGTATTTATCTCTAGGTTTCTCATTTATATTATTTCATTTTATTGTATTTTTTTAAATCATGTGTTCATTATTAGACTGGTGTCACATACTCCTCTTCTGTCTTCAGATGTGCTGCTGAGGTTTCTCAGTCCCACCCTTGCCAATCCCTCTGTTGCCTCCACCTCAGCAGCACAAACCAGCAGTGATGCAGCAGCATCAAGCGCTCCTCCTGTCGCCTCCACTCCAGCACGATAACCTAGCAAGTATGCAGCAGCATCAAGCGGACATTCTGTTGCACCAATAGACCCAGCTGACTGGCTTTGAATGTGCAATTGTTTTATTTCAATAAAAGAATGTCTAAAACAAAGCTATTGAGTTTCTTGTGAGCATGTACACTAGCAGTGCAAGTACTGTACTGCGATGCACGGGGGCGCCACTTAAAATCTTCCCTAGGGTGTCTAATAGCCCACTGGGTCTTAATTATTTTTCAAGGTCTCCGAAAGCTTTCTAAGGTGATTCAACTTGCATAAAATATTTATTAAAATGTTCACATTCTTGTATTACTCTATCATGAGTTCTTTCGTTTTACAGAACAGGGAGTTTGTGTCCAGAAACACAAAGGCTGGACAACCTATACCTCTTGTATATAAATCATGACATGCCTTAGAAAGTGGTGCTTTCTCTGTTGGAGCAGTATGTTTAAACATAACCATACCAAAAATGAGAAACTGGGGGTTTGCTCCCTGCACCCCTATAAAGAGGCATGATGACCACAGTTTTAGGGAAACTCTTCTATCTGCTTCGATTTCCCCGGGATTGTGCACAGATCTCTGTAATATGGGCTTGTGTGTGAAAAAAAGACACTTTTTATTCATCTAAGGTTGTTTATCAGAGTCTTCTACATCTCATGGAGGCATATTATGGACAATGAGAAATTCCATTACACTTCAACATCTCTTTGACATACTAGAAAGTTCAGTGTTTACTACAACAAACAGTAACGCTCTGCTGTTACATTTGCTACATCATCATCCATTTATAGAAATGTCTGTTTTGGAGAGGTGTTACTTCAAAGCTCGTTTTTTTGACAAGTGTTTGAAACAGACAATCTGCTTTCAGAAACAATAGACAGGGTTTGGGTTTTTTGCTTTTAAGATTTTTGAGTTAACCAGCACCGAAATATGATATTTGTGCCTTAAATCAGTTTTACAACTTGACAGCAGCAACAAAATCAGAACTCTTTACATGGAAATATAAGGGCTTTATTGCAAATACGAATCACTTTACATTATAAAAACAACTATTGCTCGACTACTGCATTTATCATACAAGAAGCTTTCATACATCTTTTACCTCTTCCCTTCTTTAAACACAAAAACCAGCTTTTGCTTCATAATTACAGAAACTGCATCATGTAACTCCCCATTCCCTGGATGTGTGTTAAACGCTTCAGCCCTCTTTGATGTATACAATAACATATGTCTGACTAGTGGGATTTCTTACGACATTAATATTTTAGATCCATAAATTAAATCTAATTCATAAATTGAAATATAGCAAAAACCTATCATTCAGTTGTCCTCGATTGCACAAGACCTGACATTACAGTAGATCCTTTCCCCCGATGATGATGATGAGTCTGCAGAAGGCGATCCAGGAAGTAGAAGGACTTCAGTGACCACTTCCTGCTCTTAGTTAGGCTCTTGTGGACTTTATTTGGCAATATAGGATCATTGAGACAATCATGGCACAAATCTAAATAGAGTGAATATAGTCAAATAAGTCAATGAACATGAAATACCAAAATCACCTGTCTATAGGTTTTTTGTTTTTTTCTGGCTTGAATTTGGGGTCTTACCTCCAGAGCAGCAATGCCAAGAGCAACCCCCACGATCACGATTGTGTTGTCATCAATCAACTTCTTGATCTTTGGGAAGCACCCATCTGCTTTCTTTTGAAAGTACAACACAGAGGTTTCATTTACCATAGATTTTGATAAAACATCAACCCGATTACTGAATGTCACTTTTTTTTTTTTCTAGACCCAAAATTCATACTTTTCCTGCAGCCAGAGTGACATTACATGGGCTGTCGTTCAGGCAGCAATGTGGCGGATAGTTACTGCCCTGCGTTATGTAATACGAGGAATTCGTAAAGTCTGTGTAGTTGTAGAATCCACAACATTTTAACTGCAAAAAGAGAGCAGATTAGACAAGCTTTGGGGAAACTTTGCGAAGGAGAACTCATCAGTAGTTCAGAAGCCATGTGTACCGTATCCATAGTAGTATTCCACAGTCCAGTAATATCCGTATTGTTGCCATAGTCCTTCTTGATGCTTGCAACTGCTGCGGTGCCAACCTTCCCAAACAGTTCATCTGCCTAACAGACAGCATTATACAATATCACATGTTACATTCTGGCATTGAAGCTGTCTACATTGTCTTGTTTTGAAGGGACTGTGTTTGAACTCTTTCGGTGACTTACCAGCGGTCTGAAAACCAAAATGACCACTGCCCCTGCAACCTCAGCGATGAAAATCAGCAAGACTATCATGAAGAACTAGGAAGAAGATCAGAATTCTAGATGTTAATTTAGTCATTTAAAAATTGACTTTTTAGTTAAAATCCTGCTTGTAGGAGACATTTTCTGGTAATGATTTAACTTTAATTGAATGCTTATGCTGGGTTGTAATTGCCTCTAAATCTGGGAATGACAGCGTTTGAGTTGGGTTCCTATTAGTTGCAAGGCTAAATCACAGTTGGATTTCCTAGTTGTTGTGGTGCTAACCTAGGGTGACCACATTTTGATTTCCAAAAAAAGAGGACACTTGATCCAGTCCTAAAACACTTTCAAGACTGGACCAGGACTTTTGATTTTAACATATTTAAAGTATTCCTTCTCTATGTGGTTAGAAAGAATCGTTAAATAACAAAGTTCAGATAGGCTTTCACAAGTACAACAATTACTATTAAAATCTCTGAAAGGCACAATAATATTTCACTTTTTAAGTCCTACTTGACAAAAAATCTGAGAAATCAAGTATTATCATTTTTTCAATGCAATAGCAAAAGTAAAAAATAGCAGTCTCAATAAGACAGTAAAAGAAACGTATACTCCATTCTTTAGTTTTCATCTTCATTGTCCTCAGTCAAAACTCTCAAAGCCTTTTTATAGTTTTTGTGTCCATGTGACCTACAGGATCTTTCAATTCAATTCAATTCAGTTTATTTATATAGCGCCAATTCACAACAGATGTCATCTCAAGGCACTTAACAAGAAGTCATTTCAATACAATTATACAAACATTCCAATCAGTTAAAAAGTTTCCTATTTAAGGAATCCCAGCAGATTGCGTCAGTCATTGGCGTGAGGTTGGGCAGATTTCCAACCACAGCAATCCTTCAGCAATCCCTCATACTGAGCAAGCATGTAGCGACAGTGGAGAGGAAAAACTCCCCTTTAACAGGAAGAAACCTCCAACAGAACCAGGCTCAGTAGGAGCGGCCATCTGCCACGACCGTCTGGGGGTTTGAGAAGACAGAGCAGAACACAGAAGGAACAGAAGATCCGATATAAGAGAACTTTCTATGTTACATAAAGTAAAAAGTTGATAACAGGACACAGTGGATGTTCAGTTACTGAGAGGATCATCCCAGTCGATGCCCCCCGTCCAACAGGGCATTGCAGCCAAGCAGGATACCAGACCAGGTATATCTTCTATGGAGAGAAAAACACTGAGAGAAAACAAAGTTAACAGTCGAAATAACAGAATGTACTGTAATACAACTGGAGAGTCGTAGGAGATAACTAAAAGATCTGCCTCCCATTCTACTTTTAGAGATCCTAGGAACTACAAGTAAACCTGCAGTCTGAGAGCGAAGTGCTCTTTTAGGAACATATGGAACAATTAGATCTCTGATGTATGATGGAGCTTGATTATTAAGGGCTTTGTATGTAAGAAGAAGGATCTTAAATTCTATTCTGGATTTAACAGGGAGCCAATGAAGGGAAGCTAAAACAGGAGAAATGTGATCTCTCTTTTTAATATTCATCAGAACTCTTGCTGCCGCATTTTGGATCAACTGAAGGCTTTTAATGGCATTTTGTGGACTTCCTGATAGTAAAGAATTACAGTAGTCCAGCCTTGAGGTAACAAATGCATGGACTAGTTTCTCAGCATCACTCCTGGACAGGATGTTTCTAATTTTAGCAATATTCCGGAGGTGAAAGAAAGAAATCCTAGAAACCTGTTTAATATGGGATTTAAATGTCAAGTCTTGGTCAAAAATAACGCCAAGGTTCTTTACGTTATTACTGGGGGCCAATTTAATGCCATCCAGATGAAGTGATTGACTAATCAGTTTCTGTTTAAGAACTTCTGGTCCAAAGACAGCAACTTCTGTCTTGTCAGAATTTAAAAGCAAAAAGTTTAGGGTCATCCATGCTTTTATGTCTTCCAGACATGCCTGTAATCTACCTAACTAACTGGGTTCATCAGGATTTATGGATAAATATAGTTGTGTATCATCGGCATAGCTGTGGAAATTTATCCCATGCTGTCTAATGATTCTACCAATTGGAAGCATATATATGGTGAAAAGAATTGGTCCAAGGACAGAACCCTGTGGAACTCCACAAGTAACCCTTGAGAGTGAAGATGATTTATCATTTAGATGAACAAACTGGAATCTATCAGACAAATATGATTTAAACCAGCCTAGTGCTGTCCCTTTGATCCCTGCAACATGTTCAAGCCTTTCTAAGAGAATATTATGATCGACTGTGTCAAAAGCAGCACTGAGATCTAACAAAACCAGAACAGACACCAGTCCATTATCTGAGGCCATGAGAATATCATTAGTAACCTTCACCAGTGCTGTTTCAGTGCTATGATGAGCTCTAAAACCTGACTGAAACTCTTCAAACAGCTCGTTACTGTTTAGATGTTCACAGACTTGATTAGCAACTATTTTCTCAAGGACTTTGGATAAGAAAGGAAGGTTAGATATAGGTCTGTAATTAACTAAGTCATCTTGATCAAGGGAAGGTTTCTTGAGTAAAGGTTTAATTACAGCTATTTTAAATTCCTGTGGTACGTATCCGTTTACTAAGGATAGATTCATCATATCCAAAATGGGGCCAGGAACCAAATGGAACACTTCTTTAAATAATTTGGTTGAGATTGGGTCCAAAATACAAGTTGAAGGTTTAGATGAGGCTAATATTTTTGATAATTCTGAAAGCTCGACTGAATCAAAACAGCCTAAGCAATACTGAGGTTCTACAGTTCTTTCCGATACTGACTCATTTACTGAGGAAGAAGTAATCATGTTTGGGAGGGTGCCAATGATTTTATTTTTAATAAAATTTATTTTATTTATGAAGAATCTCATAAAATCATCACTGCTAAGAGCTGGGGCAATAGTTTGCTCAACAGAGCTATGACTCTGTGTAAGTTTGGCAACTGTACTAAAAAGAAACCTAGGATTGTTTTTATTCGCCTCTATTAATGATGAAAAATATGCTGTTCTAGCTTGTCGAAGGGTCTTTTTATACAGCAGTAGACTGTTATTCCAGGTTAAATAGGAATCCTCTAGATGTGTAGAGCGCCATTTTCTCTCCAACTTCCTAGTATTCTGCTTTAAAGTACGCAACTCTGCGTTAAACCAAGGAGTCAGCCTCCTATGGCTAGCCACTTTCTTTTTTAATGGGGCTACACTATCTAATGCCAAACGCAATGAGGACGTAACGCTGTGAACCAGACCATCAATTTCTGAAGGGTTAGAGATAGAATTGCTGCCATCCACTGTGTTACTCTGAGACACTGAGGAAAGTAAGAATGGAACAGATTCTTTAAAAATTGCTACAGCATTGTCTGATAAAGCTCTTCTATAATGAAATTTTCTTTCAGATTTAAGATGGTCAGTTAAAGTAAATTCAAAAGTTATCAAGAAGTGGTCAGACAGGACCGGGTTATGTGGGTGGACTGTTATTTCCTCACACTCAATACCGTATGTCAGTACAAGGTCCAAAGTGTGTTTACCTGAGTGGGTCGATCCCTGTACTTTTTGAGTAAAGCCAATTGAGTCTAAAATAGCATTAAAGGCTGCATTTAGGCTATCACTTTCAGTATCCACATGAATATTGAAGTCCCCCACTGTAATAACCCTATCAGTATTTAATACTATATCAGATAAAAAATGTGAGATCTGATCCAAGAATTGAGAGTAAGGGCCTGGTGGACGATACAAAACCACAAACAAAAATGGTCTTAATGTTTTGCAACTTGGATGAGGAAAATTAAGGGTTAGATGCTCAAAAGAACTGTAGCTATCAATTGGTCTGGGACTAATTAGTAAATCAGAACGGAAAATGGCTGCAACTCCTCCTCCTCGCCCAGTATTTCTAGGAATGTGAAAATTTAAATGACTGGAAGGAGTTGACTCATTTATACTGACATAATCCTCCTGCTTTTGTTGGCTTAACTTTTAATCCATTTAATTTTGGCCGTGGGCAAGACACTGTTTCTATAGGGTAATGGGTGGGTAACAGTACAGAAGCAGCAGAGAGGTGGGTTAAACTACGACTCTGCTTCCTGGTCTGGACCCTGGGTTGTCAGTGTTTTGGAGGATTAATAAATTCGGCCATATTCCTAGAAAGAAGAGCTGCTCCATCCAAAGTGGGATGGATGCCGTCTCTCCGGATCAGACCAGGTTTTCCCCAAAAAGTTCTCCAGTTATCAATGTAGCCCACATCGTTTGCGGGACACCACCTAGACAACCATTGATGGAATGACAGCATGCGGCTAAACATGTCGTCACTGGTCCGATCAGGCAGGGGACAAGAAAAGATTACCGAGTCTGACATTGTTTTGGCAAACTTACACACCGAAGCAACACTAATTTTAGTGACCTCCGATTGGCGTAACCGGGTGTCATTACCGCCAGCGTGAATAACAATCTTACTGTATTTACGCTTATCTTTAGCCAGCAGTTTCAGGTTGGATTTGATGTCGCCCGTTCTGGCCCCTGGCAAACATTTGACTATGGTCAATGGTGTCTCTAATGCCACCTTTCTGACTATGGAGCTGCCAATTACCAGGGCCGGCTTCTCAGCGGGTGTGTCGCTGAGCGGGGAAAATCTGTTAGAAACGCGGACCGGTTGGTGGTGGCCCGGGGGCTGGGTCCTAGAACTATGCTTCCTACGTACAGTCACCCAGCCGCCTAGAGGTCCCGGCTGCGCGGGCTCTACCGGAGGACAGCTAGGGGGTTCTATTCTTGTTGGCTCCGCGCTGGCTAATGGGCTTCGGCTATCTGCTGGTTTTTCAACAGCGCGGAGCCGTGCTTCTAATTCTGATACCCTCGCCTACTAAAGGAGAACTGAGCTAGCGAGACCTTCCACCCAAAGAAAAACTGTGTGAAACACGAGGAGTTCCCAAAACGTAAAGTACACCACCACAAAATGTGTGTTTTAGTGTGATTGTGTGTTAAAATAACTTAGAAAAGCCTCAGCACAGAGAAAATAAGATCAATTCAAGAGCGTTTGAACACCAAAACAGCTCCACGGAGCACAGCAGTGACAACAGGAAATGACGCAATACGGCTTACCCGGTCACCACAACGTCCATCTTTGCTACCTTTGTCACACACAAAAACACATATGCCAGCTATGTGAACGGCCACTCTGCCACCCGTTTGTAGTGACCGGACGGATAATCTTTTAATGTTCAACCGTGAAGCTACACTTGTGCTTGACATCTTCTAAACAGCAGCAGCGCAACACAGCCTGCTGTGTGTTGCGTCAATACGCGGATCAGAACCATCCACTAGGCGGCAGCTCAGGAAGGACATCGCATGAGAGAAAACCTGCCGTATGCCATGCATCACACCACTCAGTTTTTGTTATTGGTCCCCTGAAAAATTATGAAAACCCGGACAGTTTCATCAGTCTATGAACGCCCCCAGGATGATCCGGACAGCATGTGAAAAGTGGACATGTGTGGGGATAAAAGATTGGTCACCCTAGCTAAGCACTATTAGCTTGCTTCCCTTTTTATGTATTTAAACACTAATAGAACAAGAGGTTATACAGTACTATCTGTGCCACTAAGATTCAAACTGTTAGACATGCTAGTATATACTTCATACCTACAACTTTCCCTACGTTTTATTTGTTGTGGTGGCCATATTGGATACTGAACTGAGAGTTTTTTTAGAGATCTCTCACTTTCCTACTTATAATTCTGACTTCTTTTAGAATAAGACTTAATTATGTAGGCCTTTTCTTTTTGGAGCAGAGAGCACCCTGTTTAACTGAGCAGATAAATAGGAGGAACTTTGCTCACTACAGAGCTGCTGATGTTGCAAACAGCAGGAAACTATGAACTTTTGTTGACCTCCATCTGTGTTAAAACAGAAGTATATATGTTGCAAGTCCCCAACACCTAGTCCCCTGGATCTGCTGTGTGGCTTTTGCAGCTGCATGCATGCACACCTAGTTCTATAAGACACTCAAAAAATAATATTTCCGGTATCAGGTAAAGTCAGTATGACAACACATAGAATTTTACAGATATGTAGAGGAATAGGTATAAATTAGGTCATTTTCTTGTAGAGAGGGCATCTCACTTCTTGAGCACGAACTTTGTGTAACACTGAGATCACAGCGCTGTTTTTTTTACCATCTACTTGCTGAAGCCTTAATTAAGCCTGGTTAAATATATTCAGAAGTAGTATAAGTTTTTGTGAGTGAGACTACGTTACTTAAAAGAAAAGAACCGGTACACGTTACTTCACACTGCGTTACTGTCTTCCTGATTGGAACCTCAGAAAATCCAAATTGAGAGTATGAACAGAGCTCAATATTAATCTTATTTTAAAAACTGAGACTTGTGGGAAACGATCCTGTAAACATTAGGCTAGTTTAGCTTAGCATTAGAGTAGGTTTTAGTAGCATTTTCTTTCTGCTTGAGTTCCCTTTTCAGCTTCTGCTCAACTACTCTTTGCTAGTAGATTAACGACCCAAGAGCTTAAACAGCATCATTAACCAGTGCAGTATTTTCTGCATTCAAAACAGCTCTAGTAAAAAATCCTTTAATTTAATTTGGTTTCTTTTTATTCCCTTAATCTCTTTCATCACACATAGTGGGGTTCCAACATCAACAATCCGAATTCTCATTAAGCAGCCCAGATTGATGTTACTCATGCACTGGTGCAAATAGCACAAGAAGAATCAGCAATACTACTCCTGGTCAGCGCACAAAGGTTTAGTTGACAACCACATAGACAACATTATGTTTCACTGTTAGTTCAGGTTTTGTTAGGCTGTGGTGAGCAGTTTGCAGGTAGGTTTGGTGCAATGACAACACATTGATCTGGTGATAATCACTGCCACATTACCATGAAAAACATAACGGTTTGAACCCTGGCTTTACAATGTGAACATAATAGTTGGCTGATTTCCCTGCAGGATCTTCTCTGGGTCCTCTTGCTTCCTCGTATGGCCCAAAGATATGCATGTAAGGTTATTTGGTCTCTTTTAATTGTCCTTAGGAATGGGTACATGGTTCTTTGTCCCATGTTTCTCTGTGTTCCACAGTTGATGAACTAGTGACGTGTCCAAGGTGTCACCTGCCTATCACCCAAAGACTCCTGGAGATAGGCATGGGTATTTGGAATTTGATGGTTGGATGGATTTTCTATTAATTTGATATCTCTTGGCATCTTGTCTGATTTTGTCAGATACAAACCTACCAGCGTATATAAAGTACTAAATGCAATGCTGAAATTTTATTGTTGAATCTGTAACATACGACACTTTCCCTCTGTCCTCTCTGTCGCTGATGCCCTGTCGATCTGCTGTGGGCTGCTAAGCCAAAAGCTGCCCTTTTGCCCAGGACCAGAGCTGAGAGGCCGGCCCCATGTTCCGAGCTAACATGGGCTAGCCGTACCACCACACGGCTAGCTGCTAATTGATCAGCTAACTACAGCTGGTTCCACCAGTTAATGCTGAGAACCCAGGTCAGACATCAGATTCCCTTTTCTAAGAATCGGTCAAGTAAGGTTGTACCCTGGCCAGAGATAAATTATTTTAGGATTAACAATTTAAAGATTGCTTTGATTGTCTAGTTCACTATGTTTTGCTGCCTTTGTAATATTTCATTATTTATAGGCCCTGTGTGTAATATCTGTACTTGTTTACCATCAAATTTTGTACATCCCTTTCAAAAACTTGTCCTTTTTCATCAATATTTCTCACCAAAGTCTGTTCTAAATATTCCTATTAGCTTGAAATTTTAAATTTTTATATACATAAACTGTGGTCAACCCTCCATAGTTATGCGCCAACTTCAAATACGGAAGCTGTTTAGGGACAGGGAAGTCGTTCATGACATATTGCCTTTTTGATGCGTGTGGGCTACTGTAGATACAGTACCAACTCTGAACGGTGTGGCACAAAAGAGTCAACTATTTTGGCACACTGGGCCTTTAAATGCTTGGGTACAAACAGGCTAATCGGCCTGTGGTATAAAAAGTGTTTTTTAAGGTTATTGACAGATAGAAAGAGTCATTTTCATAATGCAACATGAGTTACTTTGTTTTAGCTGAGTTTTACTTTGTTCTCTGGGTTTTTTAAGATGCACAAAGCGATGCTAGCCAGCGCTAGAAGCTAAACATTGCTCAGTGCGCTAGTTCTGATAAACATAGTGTAATGGCTTAAAATACTTCAGGGTTCCAAATAAAAGAAGACTGAGTCCCAATAGGCGTTTAAGTGTTTAATTCAAACATGTCTGGGCAGAACATGGAGGGAACAGGATTGCCATGAATTCCCTACCCAACCTTCCTGATCTAACAGATTAAGTAATATTCAGCAATCACTGTTTATCTCTCCAGCACGTCTCCTCCAATCTTCATGTCCAGCTCCTGGAGAACTGGTTCATGCCAGTCTGATAGTAAAGCATGAACCAGCACATCCCAGATCAGACTGTTCGGAGATATCTATCTGCTCCAGCGTCTGTCTCTCCGGTGATCTGACACATCTTTATCAGGAACATTAAGCTGGAACAATAAGCTTGCTTCCCCTAACTTGTCATCTTGCCCTAGATACATTCACTAGACAGAGAATATGTACTAAAATCCTAATTACACAGGAATATTCCCACAACAATAGTTTATCTATTTGTGCGGTCCGCTGTGCAAACCGTTGGTGCCCATCCCAATCGACTTTAAAAAAGATAGTTTAAACATCTAAAACTAGCCTGATAAGATCTGTTTTTGCCGCCATCTTGCAAGTAGCTCCCGTTTTGGAACTGCAATCTTAGTATGGCAAAATACTAAAAGAAGATCAATCATTGCGGTGACTGATCCATAGATTAACATCACTGATGGACAGTGTCTCCCATCCCATTCATACCTCCTGAGTTTGTTTATTAACGTATTTTGATTGGAAGGTTGAATTCCTTTGTTAATAAACTACAAGCATTTTGGAAAGTCGTTGTTTGTCATTACTCCATATGCATGTGTAGTAGCTTGCTGTTCGAAAAAACACCATTACTGAACTTACTCCTTCATCTAATGATATTTTAATACCTCAGCCTTATCAGGCAGGTATTCGTCATAATTAACCGAGGTGGTCCCACCAAAAATGCTACGTGCCAGAATTTGTGTGTTTTTCCAGAGGAAAGGCTCTGGTCAGCCTGTGTTGACTCGACTCAATATCTTGCATGTCAACCTGGACCAACACCTGATACTACCTGGCCAATATTATTATTTCCTGAACTTCAGGAGGGAGCCCTGACTTGGTGATTTTGATTTCAATTGCAAAGTTTATTAATAATTGCCCTGAGCAATTATGAATAGTTCTTCATTGCCAAAATAGATCTATTGTCATAGTCGGAAAATAACAAAGAGCTACTACTTTGGCAACTTTAGGAAATCAGCGGGAATAGGCTTACCAGCAGCAACATACACTTGCTCTCCCTGATGGCCCCACAGCAGCCAAGGAAGCCGATGATGACCAGCAGACCACCAACGGCAATCAACAGGTATCCCACGTTGAGCACCTGACTTAGTTCTGGTGGAACATCCTCAAGTTTTTCAAGAAAGCCTAAGATGGAACCACTGTCTACCTTCACCCAGATCCCTACGCCCAGGATGGCAATCCCCGCCAGCTAAACGGGAGAGACGAAAAAATGGAATTAGTACAAAACATCGGAAATATTTAAGTGTAAGAAGAGACATCAGACCATTTAGCATTGCAAGTGTATGCAAAACTACATTTGAGTGCTGGAACACAACTGAATGCTCCCTTATATTGATTCATTTAGCTGCAAGAAGGGGTAAATTAACTGTGTTCAATGAGTTTATGAGAACCTACACCACACCTTTAAAGTTGACATATTTTTAGCACCAAATATCTAGTTCTTGAGCTTCAGGAGTTTACATTTGGAGCTGTTTTACTAAAACCTTCTGAAGACGCACCATCAAAACAAAGTCATATAAAGTAAATTGTTAAATGTACTAAGAAGAAAACAATGCTAGCAAAAGACATAAAACAAATACAATCCTTTTTTTTTACCCCAAGAAGGAAAATGCTGATTTAAAAACTAAGGTTTTCTGTGTGGCCGGTTTTAGTGGAGGGAATTTGGTATCCATGCTTTCGCCACTAGATGTCAGTATTTGCTGCACAATGTTCCTTTAATTTCCTGACACTTGAGAGTCGTTGGGCAACAGACTCATGGGAAACGTTATAGTATACCTGAACAAACCATTTATATGCAGTCATTTTCTATTCAAATCCTCCGCGGGTGTCTTCTTCAACCGGCTAAGGAAGAATGGGTCCCGTGTTTAAATGCCCTCTTTTTATTTGCATGTTCTTTTCCAAATAATTCACACAGCACATGGCGTGTCTCCATACACACAGATGTATATGTTAAAAAAAGAAGAAGAAAAAAGAAGTTGAATCAGTCAAATTATGAAAAGTGGAAGCTACTTACAAAGATGATGCCATTAAAAGCAAACATCATGGCTTTGAGGAATCCAAAGCATCCCATTTTTCCAGCTGATGGTTCCTATAGCAGGAAAAAGAAAAAACAGGAGTGCTTTAACTTTAGTCACTTTTTATTCATAGATTTATCACGATTTTTAATCCTTTTCATCATACAGCTTATCAATATGACGTTATAACAGAATATTTCCACATGTACAATTCAGCATAGAATCGTCATCGATCATTACTTGAGAACCTGGTCACATGGTCAGGTAAAAATGTCAAATGAAGGTGGGTTTTGGTTTTGTGTAGGAGAAAATCCGGTACAAACTAAACTGCTAAAGCACAAAATGGAAAGGAGCTGAAAGGACCATCAATATGAAATGGTTATTAAACAAGGGTATTAAATGTTTCTAGAGATGGGTAGTAACTAGTTACAAGTAACTTTTTGGGGTAAAAAAGCATATTAAGAAGTAGTTTCACTACTACACCACACTTTTTACTTTTACTTGAGAAATATTTTTATGAAGTATTGCTATTCTTACTTGAGTTATATTTTTAGCTACTCTACCCACAGAGATTAACTTCACTGAATAAAGAACACGCTTGTTTCACCCAAAATAACATGACACTCTCACTTAGTTTATGATCAAGTGAGACCTCTTGTTTGTACGCAAGCTTCATCATTTTAACGTTATTTTCCACCTGCTGAGCTCGTTGTATCATTTGGAGATCAAACGGAGGTACCTTACCCTGGTCTAGCATATATACATTACCAACTGTAGGTATTGGTTTCATTCGTTTTATTTGAAAAGAATTTGGAAATATGTTTCGTCTACTCCGACTTGTTATTTTGCAATTACGTCCTTTATTTTTATTTATTTTATAGAATAAATATATTTAGGGAATTTGCACATAACGTTATGCATTTTTTGTCCAATCACATCATTTTAAAATATTAATTCATATGGCATGAACTCAAAACAAGTACTCAATACCTGAGTAGCCTTTTTACCAAATACTTCTTTTAAAACACTGACAACACCTTTGCTGGGTTTTTGTGTTATCTGCCTACTCATTATTCTATGAAGTCAGTGTTAAAAGAACTCATACTGATACACAAACACTTGAACACATCGTCATCAGCAAACATAGAAACACTCCCCTTCCATTTTACACCTGCTACTCCCTCAGAGTCACTTTAAGAATGCCTCCCTTGAAGGTTGTTTTTTTTTTTAAGTCTGTGGACCGTTAAGAATAGGAACAGTGCTCTTTGTGTGGTGCAACTGAACAGATGAATTGTATTCCCAAAAACAATGACAGGGCACATCCTTATTGTCTATAGCAACAAGCTTCTTTTCTTTTAAGGACAGGAATCCCCTGTGATCTCTTATCTCCTAGATCTCTTATTTCCTTTTCCTGATATTTATCAATAGCTAACAGAAGAAGAAAAAAAGCACGTTTAGTGTTTTTTTATTATTCATATTTTTCTCAACTATTTCTTTTTCTACAGAATATGGACAATAAGAAAACCAGGAAAGGATTGTTTGGTGCATTTAGCCGTGACTGACCGGTTAGCAAACAGCCTCGAGTTTAATCATAGGTTCACTTGCCGGGTGGTGTCCAGAATGTAATGAGCTGTTGCCTGGACACCCCGGAAACTCCAGCCTTTTTTTCTTCTTTTTTTTTGACCTCTCCAAAACCTTTTCCTGCTTCCTCATGGTCAGCACTTGCACTCTGATACCGAGGAATCGGCTGAGTGATGTATTAACAAGCTGTGAAGTCACATGCAAATCTTCTAGTCCTAATCTAAAAATGAATAATGATTCACAAGCAGAACCTGGACAAGAGAGGTGCAGGTGCCGGAAGAGCGCACCGTTCATTTTTTGTGCCAAATGTTCCCAGGGTGAAGCGGCCTGCGGTTTCTTGCCCTGGATCGAGCCGTCTCCGGCTCACCGACTGACATCCAAAGCAAAGATGGACAAATCTGAAAGGGCTGCATTCAGAGGCATAACTGCTGGCAGGTCCCAGGAGACAAAGGATCATTGTTGGATGGCTCCCTCGCCACCCTGCTTTCACATAGGAAGGCTGGGAAAACACTTACCACACGAATCCCCTTTCACAAAGCCTAGAATCACAAAGTTAGGTCACCCACTGACTTACCTGTGACAGTAGAAGTCCGGTGAGGAGCCCTGTGCTCAGTTCAGTCTCTACCTTCACGACTGAGGTTTAGATTGTTGCTGTGGGAGAGGACACAGTCAGGTGGCAGGAACACAGGATCCCTCTGTCTGCAATAAATGACCCAGAATCTATTCACCGCCTCCTTAGTTTCCCTCTGCCTTTGTTGCCCCGTTGCGCACAAAAAGAGCCTCGGGAGCACTTTCTAGGCGATATCATATTATTTGGAGGCTACTGACTGGTTATAAGTACTAGGAAGGGGAGGGTGGAGTGAGTTAGTGGGTGGGTGTGACCAAAGCAGCTGGGTAATAACATCATCACCATGGAGCCGGACGTTTTAGCTCCAGAGGGAGGGAAAGAGCGGAGAAGATTCACCTGAAACTTGCGGAACAAGCGCACCTATAGCGTGGATGCAAATAACAGAAGGGCATGCAAACGATGAAAACACGATCTGCATGTTTTCCAGTGTGCTCCGTTAAAAAAAACAACAACAACACAGCTGCAGCTTTGGATGTATATTTTAAGAAAAAATATTAGGCTAGACAAACTGTCTCCTAGAAAGTACATTTTAGATCTACAACAAAAGGAATATGAGTCTCCGAGGGTCGGTTACCATCTCTGCACGTTGTTGAAGTAATGGCGTCACGTTGGCTAAAGCTGGCGGTAACTTTGTGCTCATTTACTGTACACCTTAGAGACTCCCGGCGTCTGTGGTGTTGTGCCATAAAATGACCGTCTACCAGAAACTGAGCGCCCGGGAGCGCGCACGGCTTATATGACACGCGTTTCTACTGCGGCTTATACTTCGCCAAATCAAACATTACCGAGGCTATAAAGCGCAAATTTCCTCGTTAAGAACCGTAGCAGATTTTTTGGGGTCTCCATTTAAATTCTATAGTTCTCTCCAGAGACTCACTGCGATTTCAGAGGTTTCCTTTTTTTTTTTTTTTTTTTTTTTTTTTTTTTAAGTGTTGGCGGTTTATCATAAACAGTCACAATATGTAGGCTAAGCCTGAATGTAATATTTACAATTGAAATATGGTTTGTTGTAAGAGTTCGCTATATGTACTGCTATAGCCTTGATAATATTAATAATAATAATATTAATAATAATAATAATACAAAATATTGCTGCTGCATTGAATTTTTTTTAAACATGAAAAGAAATTATTTTCCAGCGATTAAAAAATAATTTAATCTGGTTTGTTTTGCCAATATTTTAATAACATTCAACCTTTTGTAATGTTTACAAAGTTTAGTTTTAGTTTTATTGAGTTGGAAATGAAGCCATAGTTAAATTTTTTGGTTAACTATAACTCTCCCTGGCACATGTTGACTTGAAAAAAACGTGGTCAAGCTCCTTTGGCTTTACAATGACTCCAAGTTACTACCAATAAATGACAGTTTTGTTCAAAGGTGACAAGATTAAAGCATAAATAGGCTAGTAAAACGTAGCTCAGGGGATACCTTAAAGGGGACATAGCATGAAAAAAATCAACTTTTTTAACCTTTAAATGCCTTTTCCTGTGTATTTGGTAGTGATGTATGTCTGGAGACCGGTCCACTTTTACGTGGTTTCAGTCTTGTCACGGCCTTGACGGTCTTTGGTCTTGGTCATGTCTTGGTCTCGATACCCTCTGGTCTTGGTAGTGTCTTGGTCGGTCTTGACTACAAGTCTAGTGCAGTAACAGCCATCATACAATTGCTACACATAGTTGATCTCACCTAGTCTGAAAAACATTTACTGTGAGCTCAGTCACACAGATGACATGGTCTGTCTCTGTATTGCCTGTAGTTGAAGTAACACCGTCTAATTGAATGTAAACTGTGGCTGAACTCTAGTATGCTGCTTTTCATACAAGTTATTGCGTAGCTTCAACACTAGTCTGTTTTTTCCTCCAGTCTCGACTTGGTATTGGTCTTGACATGGTCTGTCTTGGTCTTGTCTTGGTCTCGATACCCTCTGGTCTTGGTAGTGTCTTGGTCTCGGTTTAGGCGGTCATGACTACAAGTCTAGTATTTGGAGACCCTTGGAGTGGAGAAAAGTTGAAATTAGTCTCTTGAGATGCTGAAAAGATCTTTAGTTTCTATTTTGGTCCAATTTTTCAGTCTGTTCAGACTTTTCTTCTGCCTATTATGTTTTTTTGTTTTTTTTTGCCTATTACGTCACAGCCTTTGCAGCGGCACAGCCAAATAAGGCAAGTGAATTCCAACCAAAAACTTCCATGAATCCGCCATTTTTTGTACTGACCGCAAGTCCAAGTCAAGAATCCAACCTCAAGGATGCCGAAAGTTCCAGCGGATAAACAAAAATGTTCAGTTGCTGGATGTAATAATCCTCACCCTTCCTTACACCGTCTCCCAGGGTCAGAACCTCTTAGAACTAACTGGTTGACTTTTATTTTCTACGGAAATGTACCGACAGTGGTTGGTAAAGTCATACTTGTACGTGCAAAACATTGTTTTGTTAGCATTGATTAGCGCTGATTAGCCGGTGCACCTTTCTTCACATGTTAACGCTGAGCAATCAGTGTTCTTGCTAGAAAATATGCGTGTTTTCAGAATAACATACCTACGTTTTGGCATTTTTGTCTTGGAAAAGACTGGACTCAAATGCTTGTGACGTTAGCTTGGCAATAGCGTTAGCTTGGCGCTGGTGTTAGCTTGGCGCTGGTGTTAGCTTGGCGCTGGTGTTAGCTTGGCGCTGGTGTTAGCTTGGCGCAGGTGTTAGCTCGCTCACAAACGAGGTCGAAAGCCTTGTTTGCAATTATTATTTATTATTATTAGTGAGATCCTGTTTCTCTTTATTCTTTATTCTTCCGTCTTATAGTTGCTTCCGTACCGTTTTTTGAACTTCATATACTTGTGCATACTTTGTGCTATTTTAACCATTCAACTTTTCAATTATTCTGCTTATTCTGCTCCTTCCGGCTATATCTTTTGGCATTCATAACCTTTATACTTTTTATAATATTCAACTTTTTATGCTTTTTTTGCTCCCATTGAAATGAATGGAAAACCTCAAAAATTCCGCTAAATTTCGCCTGTTTTGTAAAACTAACTGCTTCCACATACTTTCACTTAGAAACACCATTCAAATCTTAAAATGTAGTCATACTCTTCAGCTACTACTGTATGTCTCGGCTTCTTCCTAACTTGTACCGTTTTCATACAATCCTTCCTCAAGTTTTTGGTCGCAAAATGATCAGATTTCTGAAAATACATGCGTTGCTATGATCGCTAGGCAGTTAAGCTAGAGTGGTCCACTCTAGCAGAATTACACTTTTCCACTTTCCTGATTTTCCACGAACAACTTCCGATCACTCGCTCATATTTCACTCTTTCTGCACATATTATATATCAAAACGTAGGTTTTAAATTTTTGATTCAGGAAATGTTACCAAACTTTATGTAACAGCTTCAGTTTTTTGGCAAATCGACCCGAAGCAAAGTGGCCACACCCAGGAGGGACCATTGGAATGCATTGGGACTGAGCAAAAATTCAGAGGAGGACAGCTGGATTCTGACTCATATTCGTAAAGTCATATCTCATAAACGATGCGACGTAGAAACATGAGCCTTATGCCAATATAACTTCAGACCTTCCTGACGCTCATGATTCAACAATGCTTTTGATACCTGTTACCATTTCTCCATAAGTTTTGTTTGTTCGAGTGTAACAAATCTGCTCTTCGCTAAAGCGGATTCAAAAATGGCAAAATCATGCTCATTTTCACAAAGTCATGCTCATTTTTACAAAATAACTGCTCCTAGACAGATTGAGGTACACACATGAAACGAACCATGATTCTTCATCAAAGCCTGCTGATTCTCACAGTGAAAGAATAATTTCGATTGGCCTTATATTTTCAGAGTAAGAGGATGTAGTTCGGGACCAAGGAAGGACAGATTAATGTTTCCATCCAATTTATCAACATATTCGATGACATTTTACGGCTGTAATGTTATATTGTCAACAAATTGAGTGGTTTGAGAGCGTTCGCCTATCCGTTCCGATAAAAACAGTACATTGGTGACGTCGATACGCCTCACGGTTCTTAAGTTATTAAGAGTAGTTCGGAAGCTGCGTTACCTGTTAAAACGGCTGAGAAATTAGGAGTCATAAGTGAGGTGCTGCACTTAGGCTGTCTCCCCCAGTCACAGCCTGCGTGTGATTGGTCGAAAAAAGGCAGGCCTGTTCATGGCTTTAGGTGGAGCTCCCTCTTGTGGTAGAAAAGAGAATTACTATACATTATGGCCTCCACTGTAAAACTGACGTTTCAGGGTTATTGTAAGACATCTCAAACAACTTGTCGATTTAATACAAATAAGTTCACCAGGACTTTTGATTACTCTGTAAAATATGATGATCAATACAGTCTCATGGGTACTAGGCAGGCAACAGTGACCATTTTACTGTTCCAACACCTGGAAAACGGTGATTACTTTTTAGGGCAGTCACACAGACTTGTATGTTTAGGCGATTGTAGGCATTATAAATGGAGTAAGATATTGTTAGCTAACTTGCTATTGTTATCCATTATACTAACACTAGCATTTAAGCTAACATTAGCATTTTAGCTAATTTTGACTTAATAGCTAAAGTTAACATACAGAATGGATTGAGATACAGTTAACCAACATGTTAGTGTTTGCCAACATGCTATCTGTGGCATTTTAGCTAACATTAGCATTTTAGCTAATTTTAGCTATCATTTGGTTTTTGGGTTGATTTTAATATACTGAATGGGTTGAGTTACTGTTAACCAATATGTCCATGTTTGCCAACATGCTACCAATAGCTATTTTACTAACCATTGCAATGTAGCTCATTTAAGCTAACAATAACATTTTAGCTAATTTCGATTTAACTGCTAAAATTAAAATAATGGATGGATTGAGTTACTGTTAACCAACATGTTGGTGTTTACCAACATGCTATCTCTAGCATTTAAGCTAACATGAGCATTTTAGCTAATGTTCACTAATATTAGTATTTTAGGAAGATTTTAACATACTGAAAGGATTAAGTTCATGGTAACGAACATGATAGTGTTTGCCAACATGCTATCTGAGACATTTTAGCTAACATCGGCAATTTAGCTAATATTAGCTATCATTTGGTTTTTGGGTTGATTTTAACAAACAGAATGGGTTGTTATTGTTAACCAACATGTTCATGTATGCCAACATGCTACCAATAGCTTTTTTACTAACCATAGAAATTTAAGTCTTTGAAGCTAACAATGGAATTTTAGCTAATTTTGACTTAACAACCAAAATTAACATAATGAATGGATTGAATTAATGTTAACCAACACATTGGTACTTACCAAGATGCTATCTCTTAGCATTTAAGCTAAAAATAACATTTAAGCTAACATTAGCATTTCAGCTAATGTTGGCTAATATTTGCATTTGAGGAAGATTTTAACATACTTAAAGGATTAAGTTCATGGTAACGATTATGTTAGTGTTTGCCAACATACAACCACTAGTATTTAAGCTAAAACTAGTATTACAGTTAGCATCAAAATGTAAGCTAATTTTCACTTAACATCTAAGGTTAACTTGCTAAATAGATTTTGATAATGTTTAGCGCCATGTTAGTGTTTGCTACCTTACTACCACTAGCATTTTAGCTAACATTTGCATTTCAGCTAATTTTAGCTAACACTTCCCTTTAAGCTTATTTTAATTATACTGAATGATTGAATTATTGTTAACCAACATGTTTGTGTTTGGCAACATGCTACCATATGCCTCCGTACGTTTTTTGAACTTCAACTACTTCTGCATACTTTGTGCTATTTTAACCATTCAACTTTTCAACAATTCTGCTCATTCTGCTTTTTTCGGGTATATCTTTTGGTATTCATAACCTTTATACTTTTCATAATATTAAACTTTTTATTTGAGCTAATTGTGACAGTTGTTCTCTGTGGTAGTGTTGGCACACTATTTTTCTTTCTTCTGCTGTTGCTGTTTATTATACTTCAGCAAGTCTTATACAGTTGACTTCAAATACTTCAGCCATTTTCTGCAAATCAATTCAGCTTACAGCATTCACACTGCATTTTCACAGGAAATGCAACTTTTTCTAGTTATTATTGATGTAGTAACTATCATTAGTAGGCTATGTCTTAATAAAAGGTTTTTGTGCTACTGGATAATTGTATCTCTGCTGTCAAACTACAAAAATCGCCGACTTGACCCGAGCTGCACATCTGTGACCTGTAGGGGGGTGGAGTTAAAGTGCCTCATTTGCATTTAAAGAGACAGCGCCAAAACGGGTTGATCTCAGAACAGGGTATAAGCGAGCCTGTGGAGCTTCAAAAATTAGGAATTCAGACCCAAGCATTGTAGTTCCACAATGTAAGGACCACAACTGGAAAGTTTAAATGTGAAAAGGAAATATTTAAAAGCATGATATGTCCTCTTTAAAATTGTGATTGTTCATGTGTCAAATCAATCTACATTCATTTGAACTCCTTTAAAAAAAACATGAAATTCAGGTGTTGATCTAATAATCCATGAATAGCAACACTTACATTAAAAAACAACCGTTAATTAATTATTAGGACTTTTTCCCACCTTCTTCACAGATTCAATTAAAGTAAATCACTGAATGTAACACAAGATGAGCTTGATAGTTTTACATGTAGTGTGTACAGGAGACAATTTCTTCATTGGTAACACGTTCAAAATTGACTGTTAAAAAACAGCCCACAGCATGATGCTGCAGGGGGCAGTAAAAAACAGCCCACAGCATGATGCTGCCATGGGCAGTAAAAAACAGCCCACAGCATGATGCTGCCACGGGCAGTAAAAAACAGCCCACAGCACGATGCTGCCACGGGCAGCAAAAAACAGCCCACAGCACGATGCTGCCACGGGCAGTAAAAAACAGCCCACAGCACGATGCTGCCACGGGCAGCAAAAAACAGCCCACAGCACGAGGCTGCCACGGGCAGTAAAAAACAGCCCACAGCACGATGCTGCCACGGGCAGTAAAAACAGCCCACAGCACAGTGCTGCCACGGGCAGTAAAAAACAGCCCACAGCACGATGCTGCCACAGGCAGCAAAAAACAGCCCACAGCATGATGCTGCCACATGCAGTAAAAAACATCATTGGCTGGCAGAGCTTAACTGTCTGTGTGATTCATCTGTAATTTGGCTGATATTCACGGTTATTCTCTGTATTTTGCCTAAATTTTGAACAATTTCGAGCACCAGCTTCGAGAGCCAGAAACGGGTGCTACTCTGGCACCACTCTTGTGTGGGGCCAAAGCGGAGCTATCCAAGCACTCACTACGTCAAGGGGGAAGGGGGGAGGGATTTACAGCCTTCACAATAGAGGACCACCAAATTTAAATCCAGACTGCTCGGAATGTTTTTTTTGTTGTTGTTGTTGAAAACATGGATAGCATCAAGACTACGTCGCCTATTACGACGTTGCCTTGTCGACAGTAACTGCAACAGCGATGCCTTTTGCCGCTGTATCGCAACAACTGCTTGTAAAGCGACGATTAACATCTGCAACCAGACGAGGTCATCCATCTTTGGTTTTCTTCTTCTGCATCTTCTGCTTTATTTTCGGCGAGCGGCTTCCCGCGTGATTTCTGAAGTGATGCTTCTATGACGCAACGCCGTAGCTCACAGTGGCTCCAAGTTGGCTCCTTGTTATGGAAAACGAAGGAGGTTTTGTGAAAGCTCTGGCTCCAGCACCAGCCCCAGCTCTAGCTCCGAACAGGCTCTCGGTTCTTTGCAATGGAAAAGGGCTACGTGGATTAGAATTAGGCCTCTGAGCTCTTGCAGCCAGCTGGCTGGCCTGTTTCAATGAAAAAAGAAGTGTTTAATGCACTGTTACAGCAGCAGCAAGACAACTTCAACAGTTTTTGTGCAAGTGATTATGGACTCAACCAATGTTCGTTTTGACTCCTACACAAAAGAGTTACAGGATATTAAAACAAGTCTACAATTCATTCAAAAAAAATGTGGATGAGTTAAAGTCATCTGCACTGAAGCAAAGAAAGGAGGATGAGGGAACAATCCAAAAGGCGAATATGATTAATGAAAGCATGACCCAACTTGCTGTTCAGATGGATTAATAATAATAATAATAATAATAATAATGCATTTTATTTAAAAGCGCCTTTCAAGAAACTCAAGGACACTGTACATTAAAATTACATATAAAAGCACAACAAAACCCCAAAATATAACAATAAAACAATAAAATCTACAGACGGATGACAGGGTATTGTGGTTAGGGAAAGCTGACCTGAACAGAAAGGTTTTGAGTCTGGTTTTAAAAAGTGAAAGAGAGTGGACGTCACGGAGGTCAGGTGGTAGAGTATTCCAAAGCCGGGGAGCCGAGCGACTGAAGGCTCGGCTCCCCATAGTGACCAGGCGGGCCGGAGGGACGGAAAGCCGGAGGGAGGAAGAGGACCGGAGAGAGCGAGAAGGAGTATGGACGTGAAGTAGATCAGTAAGGTAAGAGGGAGCCAGGTTATGAAGGGCTTTAAAAGTGTAAAGGAGTAGTTTGAAGGTGATCCTGAAGGATACAGGGAGCCAGTGTAACTGTTGGAGAACGGGAGTGATGTGGTGGAAGGATGGAGCCCTGGTGATGATCCTGGCAGCGGAGTGCTGGATTAATTGAAGCTTTTTGACAGTTTTATTGGGGAGACCAGAGAGGAGTGCATTACACTAATCAAGACGTGAAGTGACCAGACTGTGAACCAGGATGGAAGTGGAGTGGACAGTGAGGGAGGGTCGAAGGCGATTAATGTTACGTAGGTGAAAGTAGGCAGACCGAGTAATGCTATTGATATGAGATTGAAAGGATAATGAACTATCGAGGATGACACCCAGGCTCTTTACCTGAGGGGAAGGAGAGACAGAAGAGGAATCAATGGAGAGGGTGAAATTTGAAGTTTTGGAAAGGGTGGATTTGGAGCCTATAAGTAGTATTTCAGTTTTGTCACTGTTAAGTTTGAGAAAGTTCTGAGTGAACCAAGTTTTTATTTCAGAGAGACAGGAAGAAAGAGACAGGGGTGGAAGAGAAGAGTTTGGTTTGCGGGAAAGATAGAGCTGGGTGTCATCTGCGAAACAATGAAAATCAATGTAAAACTTACGGAAAATATCGCCAAGCGGGAGAAGGTAGGTGATGAAGAGGAGGGGACCGAGAACAGAGCCTTGTGGAACACCGGATGAAATAAATGAAGGCTGAGACGTAAAAGTTTTAAGTTGAATGATCTGAGATCGGCCAGAAGAGTAAGAGTGAAACCAGCGGAGGGGGGTAGAGGTGACGCTAAGGGAGAAGAGTCTGTGCAGAAGGATGGAGTGAGAAATAGTGTCAAAGGCCGCACTCAGGTGCAGGAGAATGAGAATGGTGACTAGTCCAGAATCAGCTGCCAGGAGGAGGTCATTTGTGATTTCTAACAGAGCCGTTTCAGTGCTGTGAAGGGGCCAGAAACCAGATTGAAAAGGCTCGAAGAGATTGTTTTGACTGAGATGATGATGAAGTTGGGAGGCGACTATTTTTTCAAGTATTTTGGAGATGAAGGGGAGGTTAGAAATAGGGCGGAGGTTATTATAGGTGTTAGGATCTGAACCGGGTTTTTTTAGGATTGGTTTAACAGCAGCAGTTTTGAAAAGTGTAGGTACAGTACCGGATGATAATGAAGAGTGAATGGCGGCAGAAATGAGTGGAAGAAGAGAGGGGAGGCAAGATTTAACCAGAGAAGATGGTAGGGGATCAAGCTGACAAGTGGCTGGTTTGGAATTTTGGATGAGGAGGGAAATTTCAGTGGGGTCAGGAAGCTGAAAGGAGGAAAATGTATGATAAACAGAAAAAGAGTCAGTAGGAATGGGAGCTGAAGCGGAGAAATGGAGATGCTGATGAATATCTAAAATCTTCTGGTTAAAGAAAGACAGAAGAGAATTGCAGGTGTCGTTAGAATAGAAATGAGGTGGGAGACTGTGACGGGGTTGGAAAATATTATTCATTAAAGAAAAAAGAGTTTTGGAATTTCCCTTGTTCACATTGATGAGTTCTGTGAAATAATTCTGTTTAGTTAGAGAAACCAAATCTTTGTATTGTAAAACATGCATCTTGTACATTTCTTCATAAGTGGGAGAGCCAATTCTTTTGCAAAGCCGCTCTAACTGACGGCATTTGGTTTTCATCCTATGGAGTTCAGGAGTGAACCAGGGAGAAGAATTTGTAAAAGATACAGACCGGGTTTTGACAGGTGCAAAAAAGTTAAGAGCTTCTAAAAGGTTGCGATTATAAAAAGAAACCAGTTGATCGGGGTTGGACAGATCCGGTAAAGGAATATGCTCTAAATGGGAGGAAAGCATGTCCACGTTTATATTTTTAATATTACGGAAAGAAATTAAACGAGTGGGTTTAATCTCAAATAAAGAGAGGGGGATGTTGAAGGAAACGAGAAAATGATCGGTCATATAGAGTTCATCTGCGGAACAGTTAGTGGGGGTTAACCCAGAGCAGCAGACCAAGTCCAAGGTGTGTCCTTTGGTGTGGGAAGGAAACTGAATAAACTGATTGAACCCGAGACTGTCGAGGCATGAACAGAAGTCTCTGGTGAGGGGAAGATGGTTGTTATCAAAATGTATGTTAAAATCGCCCATGACGACAACATTGGGTGAGAGGGGTGACAGGTAAGTCACCAGGGATCCAAATTGATCCAGAAAGTCTGTTCAGTGTTGGGGGTCGGTAAATTATGGAGGACTACGGGGGTCATTGGAAAAGCAATACAGCATTTTGACGAGGAGTGCTTAATTGTGAATTAAAAATATAGATTGCTAAATCTAATTTCAAATTCAACAATTAATTTATACAAAAAAAGACAAATTTGAAAAGCATTTTGTAATTACACATTTTAAATTGAAATACTAAAGAGGAATTGCAAATTGTATTTATTATTTGATTATTAAATACTGTGATTTGAAAACGTTTTTCAAATCCTATTTCAAAATGGAGAATTAAATAACACAATTAATAAATGAGATTGAGCTCTGCAGCTCGGCAAGGTCCACCCAAATATGGCTGTCTAACCAATGAGAGAGCTGGTTACGTTCGAGGAGCAGCTGTGATTGGTTGAACTTGGATTTCAGTGTGCTCAGGGACCAGGAGGGTCACTCGAATGCTAAAAGGCATGACATAAGTCATTTGGATGTTGCCAGGTTTCTGTTACACAGAGAAAGTCAAACTTACGGTCCAAAATTAAATCGCGGATCAGCTGACCCTTGTTTGAGAGAGAGCGGATGTTGATTAGTCCGAAGTTGAGTGTAGCAGAGTTTTGGCGTGCGGCGGCCGCGTCCACCGACCTAGGGAAGCTGGAAAGCACTCGAAGGTCCACAGAGCGGTAGGTACGGCGGGGCGGGTGGCGAGTGGTGGATGAGAAGAGGTGGATGGGTCTCGACGTTTCGATGTACTGCCGACACAGGGGGAGTGGGAGCGGATAGTCCGCGCTGACGTGCAGGAATGGCGGCGATGGCGCAGGCCGAAAGCGGAGACGGAGAAGCTCTAAGGCGGTGTACTGGATAAGCCCAACCGCGGGGCGGTAGAGGAGCCAGAGGAAAATCCAAGCCACTCCTGACCAGAGGTAGAGCTTTCCCAGGAGCATGGCTGACTTGGCAAGGTGAGTCTGTGCCAGGTGAACGCGTCACAGGCTGGCAGAGCTGCGGAGCCGAGATTGTAATGTTGCTGAAGGTTGCTGGTCCAGCAACACAAACAGCAGTTGTCCATAGAGGTCTAACGAGGGGTCCAACGAGGGAATTATCTCAATTTCACAGAATTTTCTCAATTTCACAGTCCGGTGAGCAGCGGCAACAGTCATGCCAGCGTCCACTCACACAATGCCAATATCACGATTACTTGGAAGGACAGTCACAGAGGAACAATTTAATCATCGATGGAATTCCTGAATCACCTGGAGAAACATGGGAAGAGTCGGATAAGAAGTTAAAGACCATGTTGTGGAAATGTTACAGCTGCAAAGAGACATGGAGGTGGAGAGGGCTCATGGAAGAGGGAGACCTAGACCCATTGCGGTGAAATTTCCAAAAATACAAACATATAGTTTCAATTTTAGAGCGAGCTAAAAATGTCAAAGGTACCAAAATATACATCAAGAAGGCTTCACTGAAGCTGTCAAACAGAAAAGAAGAGAGCTGTTGCCCAAGGTGAAAGCAACACGTGAAAAGGGTGACATTGCTTTTTTTAAGACATGATAAACTGATTATTTACCCAAGGAACAGTATTTGATAATGGACATGGTCACAAGGTTATAAGGTATGATTGTTTGTGTCACTTATTGTAGATGATGTCATCATAGTATGTTGTTAAATTACATGGAATTGAATATGTTGCCTAAGAAAGGCCTGAATGTCGCACATATCAACATAAACAGTCTAAGAAATTAAGTGAAATTGAAGGCCTGCTGTTCAAAGATAATGTGTATGTTCTAGCTATAACTGAAACACATTTAGCTGTTATAGACCTCCTAATGCAGATGGTTTTCATTTAGATAAAGTATGTGACATGTTGGATAAAAGTAGTATTTTGGGTTATGAAGTTTATTTTGTGGGGGATATGAACATAGACCGGTTAGCACAGAATTGTCCGATTAAAAATAAACCTAAAACAATCTTAAAAATAAACTTTCATATTCAAATAAACTTTATTTTGTCCATTCCTGTTGGATTTAGTGAACGTAATTTAATTATAATAAATAGTAAATTAAAATAGGCAAAGGTTGGTCCGAAAATGATTCACAGAAGATCACACGAGTTATTTAACAAAGAGAAATGTATTCAAACTGTTAAAAATAGCGGTTGGTCAAATGTGCTTTCTGAAACAGACCCCGAAGAGGCATTGCATGAATTGAATGACATTTTTATGAAATTGGTTGACATACACAGTCCTCTCGAGAAATTTGTGGTCAGCACAACCAGTACACCATGGTTGGATAAAGAAACAAAAGAAAGTATGAAAAAGCGAAATGACGCCAAAAAAAACCCTGCAATAATTACTGGTAATCAGTCGGATTGGAAATTATACAGACAATTAAGAAACTCTGTAACAAAGCTAAATAGAGGGAAAAAGAAAATATATGATGAAAAACAAATAAACAAGATTAAGGCTAATAATGGAAAATGATGGAATATAATAAATCGATTGCTAGGTAGGAACAGATACTCATCACCTTCTTTTTTTAGAGGTTGGAGACCATTTTCTAACTGAAGCAAATGAGATAGATAATTATTTAAACAATTATTTTGTGAACAAGGTGAATTTTCTAAGACAAGCATTTCAAAAAGTGTCAACTAAATGTGTCACATTTTATTATAAATAAAATTACGAAGAATAAAAATTGCATTTTTAAATTTAGGAATGTAGATGCCGATGAAGCAAAAATGATTTTGAATAAACAGAAAAGTAAGCGCCCCGAGTATTGATGGACTGGAGAATAAACTTCTAGAATGAGTTAATGATGATAATGCACCGGTCCTCTGTCACATTATACATTTAAGCTCATCTTGTTTGTTTTTTCCTACTCAATGGAAAAAAAGCAAATATAATACCTATTCCTAAAAATACATCCTCTCCATTTTCTTGCTCTAATACCCGCCCTATCTGTCTCTTACCATTACTAAGTAAAATCATGGAAAAGGTTACGGGTGATCAAATGAAGCAATATTTTCTCCTCAACGGTTTACTAACAGATCACCAAGCATGCGTAAAGACGGGGGCCATTCGACAGCCACAGCTCTGACACAGATAACAGATGACTGGTACAGAAAAACGGATCTAAAGAACATTGTTGGAGCAGTAATGTTGGATTTCTCTGCCGCCTTTGACATAATCAATCACAATTCACTCTTGGATAAACTTAAGTGTTGTGGTTTTGAGGCGTCATGCCTACAGTGGTTGCAGAGTTATCTAATTAATAGAACCCAGTCAGTATATTTTTAATGGGAGTTATTCTGCGCCCAGTGCTGTGATATGTGGGGTGCCCCAGGGCAGTTGTCTTGGCCCTTTATTGGGCAGCATTTTTCAATTGATCTGCTTTTCGTTTTGGATAAAGCAACAGCTGTAATGTATGCTGACGATTCAAATTTGGATTATTGTCCTATAGTTTGGCCGAATGCAAATTTAGATGGAATCGACAAATTACTGAAAACTCAAAACAGAGCTGCACGATTAGTATTAAAAAGGGATTATAGGGCAAATGTGAGAGAAATGCACACTGAGCTAAACTGGCTATTTGTGAAGCACAAGTTGTTATATTCTCCACTCATTTTCATTTGAAAGCTCATGGAGACTCGAACGCCAGCCATTTTATATAAGTTCTTTGAATTTAGCAAGGACAAGCATGTGTATGACACCAGACATGCTGTAGGAGGTAAATTCACATGACCTAAAGTGAGATCTAATGCTATAAAACATACAGCAGTGTATGGAGGGATGAATGAGTGGAATCGCTTTCCAAAGCTAATCTCTCATATTGGTGGTATAAATGCATTTAAAATCAGGTTAAAAGAATATTTGTGTAGTAATGTGGGAGGAGGAACTCATTAAATTTAAAGTGAAAGTCAACCATTTTATGATAAAAATGAAACATTGGTTAGGTGCATTGTGGATGCCTTGGTTTCGCGAAGTTATATGGTGTAATTGTTCATTGTGTTGATGGTTATGTTATTATTATTATTATTATTATTATTATTATTATTATTATTATTATTATTATTATTATTATTATTATTATTATTATTATCATTATTGGGATGTGATCATGATGCTAAGGATGAGGAGGATATTCCTCTCTGTATTGTAAAGTGTATTTTGTTTTTTATTGTTTGTTTTCTGTTATGTAATCATTTTATATCCTTTAATGTAAGATTTATGAAGTTGTATAAATAAGTCCCCAGGAAGAATAGCAGCAGCTTGCTGCAGCTAATCGGGTTCCTAAAATAAAATAAACAAATAAACAGCACGATGCTGCCACATGCAGTAAAACACATCCTGCAGCATGATGCTGCCACATGCAGTAAAACACATCCTGCAGCATGATGCTGCCACATGCAGTAAAAAACATCCCACAGCATGATGCTGCCACATCCAGTAAAACACATCCTGCAGCATGATGCTGTCACATGCAGTAAAAAACATCCCACAGCATGATGCTGCCACATGCAGTAAAACACATCCTGCAGCACGATGCTTCCACATGCAGTAAAACACATCCTGCAGCATGATGCTGCCACATCCAGTAAAACACATCCTGTAGCATGATGCTGCCACATGCAGTAAAAAAACATCCCACAGCATGATGCTACCACATGCAGTAAAAAACAGCCCACAACATGATGCTGCCACATGTAGTAAAAAACAGCCCACAGCATTATGCTGCCACATGCAGTAAAAAACAGCCCACAGCATGATGCTGCCACATGCAGTAAAGCACATCCCACAGCATTATGCTGCCACACGCAGTAAAAAACAGCCCACAGCATGATGCTGCCACATGCAGTAAAGCACATCCCACAGCATTATGCTGCCACATGCAGTAAAAAACAGCCCACAGCATGATGCTGCCACATGCAGTAAAGCACATCCCACAGCATTATGTTGCCACATGCAGTAAAAAACAGCCCGCAGCATGATGCTGCCACATGCAGTAAAATACAGCCCACAGCACGATGCTGCCACATGAAGTAAAAAACAGCCCAGGTTACGATGCTGCCACATGCAGTAAAAACAGCCCACACCATGATGCTGTCACAGGCAGTAAAAAACAGCCCACCGCATGATGCTGCCACGTGTATTAAAATAACAACCCACACATGATGCTGCCACGGGCAGTAAAAAACAGCCCACAGCATGATACTGCCACATGTAGTAAAAAAACAGCCCACAGCATAATGCTGCCACATGTATTAAAAAAATAGCCCACAGCATGATGTTGCCACATGCAGTAAAAACAGCCCACAGCATGATGCTGCCACATGTATTAAAAAACAGCCCACAGTATGATGCTGTCACTGGATCTACACAATTAGAAAGAATATGTTAAAATGTATCTAGTGTTTCCTTTGACATGTATTCATATATTAACTGTTGTTTGCTTAAAGGAACGATCCACATTCAATTCTGAAGGTGGCTCATTTAAGATTAAATGGGTGACCCAGATTACTACAGTCCATGAAGATAAATTGATCCACCCATAAAAAAATGCTTTTTCATTCATAAAGGTTAGCAAAACAAAGAAAACACTGTCTATCCACGTGAAAGTAATCACAACATGCAGTATTAACCCCTTTTTTTTTAATCAAATGTGTTTTTTTTTTAACTTTTTTATCAACCTTATCATTTTTAAGCAACAATGGTCTGCCAGACCACTCACCTCTCTGTTCTTTTCCACAAAGCTGGATGTGAAGCATTGCCCCGTGCACCACAGCAACTATAAACCAATCAAATCAATAGTTTCTTTTCTAGTACAGTTCCACCAAAAATTTGAAATCCTTTGCGGCAATTTTCTGTAAAAAATTAAAAGGCCAGGAGTCTCAAACCTTAAGTGGCTCATTTTACCTGATGGTCCAATTCACCCTAGTAAAACTTAGCTAATGGGATACCTTAAAATTGTGATTGTTCATGTGCCAAAAAGGGATTATAACATCCTGTTGACATATGAAGGACTAAATTTGCCTCAAATTACTATATTAATTATCTGTTGATGGTATTGTTCTCATCACTAGACATTGGTTTCTTTACATCAACGCAGATACCCCCGAATAGGCTAACAATGACCATTTTACTTGCCAAAAGGTGATTACAGCATCCTGTTTACTCATGAAGGGTTAAATATGCCTCAAACTGACTTTATTTATGATCTGTTTATGTTATTGTACACATCACATCATACTGGTTCTGTTGCATCATCTTAAATACCCCAAAATGGCAAAAAAAGAAAAGAAAAGAAAGAAAGACGACCATTGGACTTGCCAAAAAGTGAATACAGCATCCTGGTTACCTATGAGGGGTTAAATTGGCCTAACAGTTACTTTTATTTCTAACTGTACCCATCAAAGCATACTGGGTCCTTTGCATTATCTTAAATACCCCCCAAAATGGCTGAAAAGGAACCATTGGACTTGCCAAAAAGCAATATTACGGGGGACCGGGCGTTCTGCTTGTCAACACCCTGGAATGAAGGGGATCACCTCCTGGGTCCAGGAGCTGGTTGGCCTTCTGGGATATCGGTACCTGGACCTGGGAGTGTAGCGCGTGTACGGGGAGTAGCCTACGAGTGGGTGCACGACGTCCATTCTTTACGTTTGGTGTGTGGGTGAAAGTGTCTGTGTGTCCGCCCAGGTGGGAACGTGCGCTCTTGCTTAGAATTCATACTGACGACAATTTTTTCCATTCAATTCAGTTTATTTATATAGCGCCAATTCACAAAACATGTCATCTCAGGGCGCTTTACAAAAAAACAAACAAAAAAAGTTGTTCCAATTCAATTCCTCACAAATACTAGCAAGAAAAGAATGTGTGCTTGTGTACGATGGCTGGAGGAACAACTTCAACCCCCAGAGAGAGAGAGAGACACTTGCTTTGAAAAGTGCATTGAAATTACTTTCATGTTGCACTATTGCTAAATAAATATATAATGTGGATATGTTAGATTTGATCTGAGATCTGCTGTAATTTTTATCTTTGGCTTCCATAACAAAACAGTGTCATTCCGTACGTCCAAAACGAAACAGAGGAAAGTGGTCAAACAGGTCAAATGAGCAAACAATACAAGCAGGGCTAGGTTTGTCTTTCCACGGCATGACAGGGTGAGGAGAGAAAGAAACTGTTTGCCTCGATGACGTTTCAGAGGTTTGCTGGCACAACCTCAGGGTAAGGAAATGTTCCCTTTGAAGTATCAGCCACACAGGAAACAGATTTCAGCTCTTTCAGAACACAGATCAATAAGAGTCATTGCCTCCAGGTCTGAAATTACGTCTGCCTTTAAGTGTAAGTGGAAGACGATCTTTTTCTATTTTTTTGATTCAGTATTTTTACTATTCTTGCACGCATTTTGTATCATTTAAGTACAAAGCATATTGAAATTCATACTTGTATGGAAATTACATTTTCAACAGGAAACAGCTGTATGTTCAGTTGAAATCAGATATTTCCCTACACTGTAAAAAAAAAAAAAAAAAAAAAAAAAAAGGAGGCACATCCTTTTTTAATCTTACAGCCTAATTTTAAGTCAGACTGAACGTTTTCCAGTTTTAGATTAGTTAGGATTATGAAAATTGTTTCTATTTGCAAAATGCCCAATTAATAAGAGAGAGAATTTGTTTTGGGTATCCTCTCACAAGAGTCACGCAATAGTTTACTGGAATTTTAGCCCATTCTTCCTGAGAGACATGCTGAAACCGAGTTAGGATTGATGGCCACTCAGAGACGTTCACTTTGTTGTCCTCAAGCCACTTTGTAACTAATTTGGCAGTAAATTTAGGGTCATTGTCCATTTGTGCTTAATCTGTAACTTCCTATCTGATGTTTTGAGATGTTGCTTCATTTAATTATTTTTTTATAATGTCCTCATGCCATCTATTATGTGAAGTAAATCTGTCCCTCCTGCAACAAACAACCAGACATGATACTGCCATCCCCGTACTTCATAGTTGGGATGATGTTCATAGGGTTGCAAGCGTCACACTTAAAAAAAAAAAAGTTTTACTCCAAATGTAACGATGGTCATTATGGATAGACACTTAAATTTCAGCTTTATGGAGACTACAGAACAAGTGTGTAAAAATGGAGATATTTGTCTCTGAATGCATTTGCAAACTGTAATCTGCCTTTTTGTTACTTTTAAAGTAACGGCTTCTTCCACTCTTCCATCTTCAGAAAGGTCTTTTGCTTTTGTTCCTGGTTTGACTCCCACATTTTGGACCAAAACATGTTCATCTCTGCAACAAAGGACCCGTCTGTTTCCTGAACATCACTGGAGATTCCCACGGCGTTTATGCTTGTGATTGTTTGATTCAATGAACATGGCACCTTCAGGTACCTACAGATGAACCGGGTGTATGGAGGTCCACAGTTCTCTTCCTGACAACTTGTCTGATTTCTTTTGATTTTCCTATGATGTCATACAAGGAAGCAGTGTGTTTAACATGTCTACTTAAAAGGGACATATTAAGCAAATGCTACTTTTTGTGTTGCCCTTTGGGTCTCTGCTGCCAAATATGAAAAAAAAAACATCTATCAATTATTTATGGAGCACATTTTTGTTAGAAAAATCTTCTGCTTCTACAAGCCATTTGAAAAAAAGTGCCTTATTGTGACGTCACAATAAGCGGAATTTGCATATGACGGCCCCTCACCTTTCCAACCCCCGGCACAGATATCTTCCTGTGTGCAAACTTTAGAATTTAAAGAAAGTTACATATTCATTTATTTCCCAAATTATTTTGTTAATCCTAAAATTGAAAATGATTGAATGTAGGACAATGAACCTTTCTTACAGTGTATGGAAATATCTGGTTTCCGGTATATAGACTGAATCTTGAAAGGATCCGTTAGGTTTGGCTCAGTGGGAGTGACTTTGTACTCCCCTTGTTTTTTTGTTCCATAGAAAGTACCCATGGCTCAGTGCTTTTCTAATCAGCTCTGTACAATTCCTTAAGCAGCCTATACTGCAACTACCTGCGTATGTTGCTTGTATTCCCATAGAAAATAACCCTGATTCAGTACTTTTGCATTCAGCTCTGCACCATTAAGCAGTCGTAATTGCAATCAACTTTGTGTATGTTGCTTGTTTTTCCCATAGAAGGTACCTCTGACTCAGTTTTCTCTTGTTTCTTGATGGAACCACTGAGGGGGAAACAGTGACCTAGTTTACTTTGTTTTGTTTTGTTCCCTTTAAAGTACCTCTTTCACGCTTCTGTTTTCACCTTTTCCTCAATGGAACCACTTTTGCTAGCGTTGCACCCACTAACACATTTTCCTTTAAACAAGCGGGGCAATTTAGTCGAAATCTTGTGAATGGACTTTAGCTACAGTCCAACATCCGTATATGAGGAGAGATTTTACGATGCTAGGAATCATGACAGCTTTAATGGTGTTTTAAGTACCTATGAGCAGCCAGACTGTCACAAATGCTGACACACTCCCAGGAGGGGTTGATGTACGACACAGAAACACTGGATCATGTATAGGAAAGAAAGTAAAACATGTCTTATATAAAAACTCATAACTTAGTCATTGATACAAAAAAAAGGAAAAGTGCATTTATTTAGGTGGTGAAACAGGGAAAGGCAAGAAGCAAAAAAAGATGAATTTTATGGCTGTTTTCCTGAGAAGAATCGTTACACTCACATGAGATACACTGAGGCTACTCTTGTGACCCATTTCATGTGTTTTCCTATAATAAAACATCATGTAACGTCCGACTGTTACTTCATAGTCAGGTCCTAAAACAGCCCCAATTTTCCCTGGATATTTACCAGACATTGGTCGTATTGCTTTAATAATAACCAACCACACTGGTTTGTAAACAGTGACCTTCACTATTTCAATATTAGAGGACATTTAAATCACACTCTTCCCTGTTTTAACTGCTTAAATGCAAAAGAAACGAAAAGCCCAATGGCAATGTTTGGAGCTTTTCTAAAATAATTCACTTCATTTTTGACAATATGGGATCCCGGACGGGCCCCCGCCCACATAAAAATATTGATCAGTATGTGATGCTCAGGAATAAAAAACATAATCTGTATCACCAAATAACACCATCCCTGAAAGTAATAGTTACTGTTGTATACAACAAGGTAGTTAGCAGTTATTGAGAACATGCAGAGCTTCCTTTGCACCTTCTGCTCTGTGACAGCCTATGCCCTGCACAGCTGTCTGACCGCCTCACTTCGGCTTTCTCTGAACAAGGAGATTTCCCCCGTCACCAGGCATTAGCCGCACGATCCAAGGAGAGCCTCTGGTTTGCATGTGAGCTGCCCCTCCCATCTCAGGTCATTTGCTTTTCAGGGTGGCTCTTCAGTTTATGAAATTTAACGCTGTCCAACTTCTCGAACCTCTTGTTGCAGAACTCACAGGTGAAGTTGTAAAGGGCCTCAGGAGTGTGTTTCTTCATGTGCCAGTTCAAGGACGCGCGCTGGCGGCACTGGTAGCCGCAGATTTCACATCTGAGAAAGTTGGAAGGTGGGGGGTGGGGGGGGGGGAGAAACAGCAGAAAATAGAAGTCTTATGATGATGTAGAAATTGTGAACCATGTCATATTACCATCTACAGCGCTTAGCAAAAGTATTCATGCCCCTTGACCTTTTCTTTTAGAGTTCAGTCATGTCATTTTATGTGACAGATCAAAGCACAGGAGGGCATTAGGATGTCATCATCCATCGTGATGGCTGACCGACATCACGATGGAGAGCCACCATCTCTTCTATAGTTTAACTACAAAAATTGCAGGGACTGCTCTGTAAACATTGAGAATATAGGCCAACTAATGCGTATGTGTTGCAAAGTGGGAAATATTTGTATATTTTTGTGTTTATTTTTGCATGGTCTGTTTGTGTGGATTTGGTGTGTTTCGTTCGCATTCGTTTTCCGCCTGTGAAGCTCCGAGAGAAAAACTGAACTTATCTGGATGAGTCAGGAGGAGGAGCGCAGCAATCAGCTGCTTTGTTACAGGTGTGCAAAAACTTGTTAGGGTGCACATGAAAAGGAGCTGAGGCAGGACAGCGAGGACTGAACCCACTGGCCGGAACACCACGAGCGATGACTGGCGCAACACGTCTCCAGCAAAACTGCGAGCGGCAGACAAGCAGCGCGAGGCAGATGAGTACGTGCCTCGCCTGTGGGTGCCGTTTCACCTCTGTTTTGAGAAGCGAGCGAGGGTCGCCTCGCAACTATGCGCACTGTGAGTCAAGGGTGCGCGGATGTTGGGTGCCTGCCTTTGGTTTGTCCAGCTGTTTTTGGCTGAAGGGGGGGGGCGTAGCACGCCGAGGGTGGAGATGTGAGAGCGTCAGAGGAGATCAGCTGTTCGCCTGTCATGCCATGCTCGGTGAAAAGAACTTATTGTGAGTCTGTTACCTGGGAGGAGAACGACCTGGAGTAGTAGGTGGAGCCTGATACAAAGACCGCCTTCCTTATGGGTGACTGAGGACAAAATCCGGACGTCAAGTTTTATTTCTTTATTTACGTTTTTGGCATCAGCGACTGGTCCACCACGAAAATAAATTGTTGTGCTTTACAGCTCGGTTCATCCGTCTCTTTTTTTCCCCTTACGTGCCACGTATTGAAAAGGCCGGGTGAGTACAGTGGGTCCCGTTTAGAAGTGGACGCTTCATTCTCGCTTTCTGTGATTCACGCAGCTCATTTAGATCAAATCATTTCTTCAAATTTTGCAACATTTTCTCATTTGGATTTAAGTCTGGACTTTGATTGAGCCATTCTAGCATGAATATATTTCGATCTAAACCCTTCCAAATTTGGCTGAATGGTTAGTGTTGTCCTGTTGGCAGGTAAATCTTCATCCCTGTCTCAAGTATTTTGTTATAATAATAAAGTTAAATATCAGAAAACGTCTCCCTGAGTTTAGCAATAATTTTAGAAAGCAAACACGGTTAAACTTGTCTGCAAAAACAAAAACAAAAACAAAAACACTCCGAAGCCTCCAACAGGTTTTCTTCCATCCCAGCCCCTTCCATCTTACCCTTAACTCTGATCAGTATCATTGCATCGGCAGAGGAAAAACATCCTTGCAGAATGATGCTGCCACCACCATGCTTCACATAGGAGTGAATGAATTGTGTTAGTATTTCTTCACACACCATGTAGTACTACTACTTTACTAAACCGATAACATCTTAGGGAAATTTGCATCGGAACTTTATTAAGACGTATCCGGGTAAAGGGAGGCTGAATTGATAAGTAAAGGGTTTTTCCTCTTGGTTTGACTATTGATTTGATCTGCACCGAGGATATTTTTTTCTCTGATCACTTGTGCATTCTTTTTAATGTCTCTGAAACTATCTCTCAGCCTATGGCCTGCCATGAGGTAATTTCTCGTTTCATAAATTCTTCAACGCCAGACCTTTTAATCTCAGCATTTCTTCTGTAAATGATGTAGAGTCGATGATTGATGTTTTTAACTATTATTGCCTTTCCATCCTGAACTGCATCTGCCCAGTCAAAAGGAGATGCTTACCTATCTGTAACCCCACACCTTGGATAAATGATAAAATTCGTGATCTGAAGCGCACTTGTAGGAAAGTGGAGCGCTTATGGAGAAAATCAAAAGTGCTGGTTCATCTCTATTATTTCAAAGGAGCGTTTAGCTGATTTTAACAATGCAGTTAAAGAAGCAAGGGCAAAGTATTTCTCCAATCTGATTGCTAGGAGTAAGGGAAGCTCTAAAACATTCTTTAACACTATTAATACCATCACTCATCCTGCTGCTGCTCCCACTCCTATTTCACCAAATGAGGATTGTCAACGCTTCCTTTTGTTTTTTTATAGACAAAGTTGGTAATGTGAGGGAAAGTATTGACCCTCGATTATCAGGTTTTACTTCTCCTTCAGCAGTTCAACCAATTATTAAAGATAGTTTCGTACCAGAATCCCTTTGTGAGCTAGTTAAGATTGTTAGTTCAATGAAAACATCTTCCTGCTCCCTGGATATCTTGCCGACCTGCCTTTTTAAAAGTATTTTTTCTTCTATCGGCCCTTGTGTTCTCTCGATTATTAATGTCTTTCTGGTCTCTGGTCAGGTACCAGTATATTTGAAGAGTGCAGTTATTCACCCCCTGATAAAGAAATCAAACTTGGATCCTTCCTCCCTAAGTAGCTTTAGACCTTATCTCGAAGCTCCCATTTCTTGGAAAGATTCTAGAGAAGGTGGTCGTCAGGCAGCTCACCAGTTTTTAACCAGCACAAAGTTTTTGATAAATTTCAGTCTGGTTTTCGCAGGTTACACTCTACTGAGACTGCTCTTCTTAGAGTTTCAAATGATATTATGATGCAGGAAAATGTTCTGTGTTGCTGATGCTGGATCTCACTTCAGCTTTTGACACTGTCGACCATCCAACCCTGATAAATAGGCTTAGGTGCTGGGCTGGTGTGTCAGGCAAGGCTCTCGAATGGCTTTCTTCCAACCTGTTAAACAGATCGGTTTTCCTGGCCTCCTCATCCTACAGATCAGAATTCTTTTCTGTTCAGTATGGTGTCCCTCAGGGTTCTGTTTTGGGAACCATGCTGTTTTTGCTGTATCTCCTTCCTCTTGGCACTATTTTGTCCTCTTTCAAGGACATTTCCTATCATTGCTACGCTGACGACATACAGCTTCTTATTTCATTCTATCCGAATGAAATATCTAAGCTCCACAGTCTTTTACTTTGCCTAAATGCTGTTAAATCCTGGATGGCTGAAAACTTTTTGCAACTCAATGAACAAAAAACAGATGTCATTATTTTTGCCTCTGGAAAAAACTTCGATAAGACCAAGGACTTCTTGGAACCCCTTGGTCTTATTGCAAAGTCCACTGTTAAGAACTTGGGAATATTGTTTGACTCAGGTTGCACTTTTGAAAATCATGTCAAATTTTTGGTTAGGTCTTGTATGTATCATCTCAGAAATATTGCTTAACTTAGCCATATAGTCTCTCAACAAGAGATGGAAACTTTAATCCATGCTTTTGTGTCTTCACGGTTGGATTATTGTAATGCACTGTATAGATGTTTATCTGGAGCAACCCTTGATCGCTTGCAGACTGTTCAAAACGCTGCTGCGAGGCTATCAACAAGGTCCTCAAAATATTGCCATATAACTCCTCTACTCATTGAACTTCACTGGCTTCCAATCTCCTACCGTGTGAAATTAAAAATTCTTGTTTTGACATGGAGAGCTCTACATGGACAAACCCCTGAGTACATCTCAGAACTTCTGATCCCCTACACTCCATCGAGAATGCTGAGGTCATGCATGCAGGACCTCTTGTCCGTTCCCCATTCTAGACTGAAAACAAAAGGTGACCGAGCTTTCTCCGTGGCGGCTCCGACACTTTGGAACTCGTTGCCTTTATCACTGAGATCTGTGGACACTGTTGCTGCTTTTAAAGGCCAGCTTAAAACAAATCTTTTCAAATCTGCTTTTAATTTGATTTAGCGGTTTTATTCACCTGTCTAATGTTCCTTTTCTCTGTTGTGAAGCACTTTGTGATTTTTATCTTGAAAGGTGCTATATAAATAAAGTTTTACTTACTTACTTTTTACTAATACTAATATATGATACTAATATTTCACATTTTTTGAAGATCAGGCATCATTTCTGTTTCACTTTCACGTTACTCATTATTTTGTGTTGCTCAATCGCATTAAATCCCAGTTATCGATGCTGTAGCTTGTGGTTAGAACATGGGGGGGAATGCGGTGTGAGGACTTTCGCGGGCACGCTAGCTCCAAGAGCCTAAAAACTACTACAAATCTACAATCCTATATCAGAAAAGGTTAGGGCACTGCACAAAACATAACCTAAATTATAAGTTTCACCTAATTTTTATCATTCGATGGGTTAATATACAACAACTCCTTTATGGGAAGATTTGACTAAACAAATCAGGACGTATAAGATTTTTTTTTCTGATCTTGCTCTTGATTATATGGATATGTCTGGGCGGCAAACATATGGATTTTTAAAACTTTTATAATCAATTCATACCACCAGATTTAATGCCTTTGTCCTGCTATTTTTGGTCTGGAATAAAGAAGGGAGGCAGATCAAGAGATGGGGTAAATTTACTGAGAAAATTAAATATCTTGCATCTAAACTTTCTGCTGTAAAATAAAAATCCAAACATCACATTCTCTTTTCTATTCATGTTTTCTAAATGTTCACTTCAAAACAACTTCAAAAGACCAAATATATATATATATATATATTGCTTGGTGTTTCAAAGTATTCAACAGCATCAGCATTGTGATGGTGCTGACTCACTGGAGGGGGGTTTCTCCTGTGTGGGTCCGCCTGTGGACCTCCAGGTGATTCTTACGCTTGAATGATTTCCCACACGTCTCACAGATGAAATCTCGGACCCCTGTAAGACACGCCCACAGGGGGAAAAAAACTAAACATACACATGCTGGTCTTTTAGGAGGCTGCTCATGCTTTACAGTTGAAATCAGATGAAAAAACATTTTCCCCCTTACTGTCAAACATCGAATCAGAGTAAACATCTTTTGTTTTGTATCAATAAATATTAACGGATTTTTTTGTATTTGTGAAATGTCAGAATAAAAAGAGGAGAATTGTTATGTTTCATCAAAGTCTTTAGTATTTGGTAGAATTGCCCTAAAACTGTTTCTCTTGGGCCAAACATTTCAGGTTTCCTTCCACCAGCTTTCTACAATAGTTTACTGGAATCTTGGCCCACTCCTCCTGACAGAACTGGTGGAACTGGGTCAGGACAAACCTTCTATGTTATTGAGATCAGGGCTTTGTGATGGCCACTCCAATACCTTGAGTTTGTTGTCCTTAAGCCACTTTGTAACGTCAGAATGTGACATTGCCTCACCAGCTTTAGCTAAGATCTTCACAAGGTCTTCTGCCTTTGCCCTGGGGTTGACTCGCACATTTCGCATGATTGATTTTCCCATGATGTCAAAAAAAATGAGGCTGCGTGTCTGGGGTGTGCCTTTATATGCATCCACAGGTGTGCCACCAATTAACTCAGATGGACTCAATTCACCAATCAGAATCTTCTTAAGCTCAAAATAAAATCCCTTGGAGTTTTCTTGTTTTTTAAATACACAATAAATGTAGTGATGAAAATAAAAAACATAATTCCCTCTCTTTATTCTGAAATTTCACAAATACAAAAAAATATTTTAACATTTATTGATCTAAAACAACAGAGAAGTTTATTCTGATTTGATTTTTGAGAGTAAAGAAAAAAAAAGTGGGTTTTTTTGTATGTTAATATCTGGTTTCAAATGATGCGTTCAGAGCCCACCTGAGTGGATGATCATGTGACGATGCAGGTGGTTCGACAGGTAGAATTTCTTCCCGCAGCCGGGGTGAGGGCAGACCTTGGTCCTCCCTTTCCGGTGAACTAGATTAACGTGATTCTAGACAACAAACAGTCATCTTTAATCTTCGCAGGGAGCACAAGGTCAAAGATGAAGAAGGAATGGGTTGTGGCGTCGCACCTGAAAACTGCTGATCGCTACGTAAACTTGACTGCAGCCTTCATAAGGACAGTGGAACATCTTGAGCATGCCGTCCGCTTCGATGACCGGCCCTCGCCTGTTTCTCTTAGACCTGACGCCGTGGAAACAAGCAAAGACGACAGGGACTCAACCTTGCTTACAACTTCTGCCGACACTGAGGAGCTCGGCGGTACGACCGCCACGTACCTGCTCAGACTCCGCTGCAGCTCTCTGTTGCTGCTCAACTCCAGGTTTTCAACCGAGTTCCTCACCAGCGGCGTTTCACCCAAACCTGCAGAGAGGCAGCGGGGTTAGGAAAGGCTTCACGGAGCCGGGATTTTCAGCTAATTCTGGGACTTTAGTCACATTAGTCAAGTCTCATGGGGGCCAACAGGGGCCAGTGTCCCTGTAGAACTGGCCCTGACCCCTGTTCTGAAGAGAAAATACTATATGAATTACTTATGACGATATATATCCCTTGCACCAATTTTTCCCTTTTACACTTTTACTTTTAATAATCAAATACAAATTAAAAGTTGATGCACTTTTAAGCTTCAGCCATGTTGAGATAGGATCACAGTTTTCATCTGCAACCTGCAGCTCCGGGTCAACAAGGGGCACTTTGGCTCACTTAACATATTAAAACAATAAAATATTGCCCTATGTTTGGATTTAGATCATCTTAGAGATAGCAGTCACCTCAACGACAAATATTGTGATATTGTGATCTCACGAGATCTCGTTACACCCCTACTGCCGTCATCCACACTAAGTGCTGTTACTGCTATCAGGTACCGTTTAGGTAAGATGCATCTAAAAAAAAAAAGGATTTTGTGGCTTTAGTGGCCTTTATTCAGCAGTAGCTGGACAGGAAGAGGAAGACATGCAGCAGACTGGGGCCGGGAATCGAACCGAGGACAGCTGCTTTGAGGACTTTGCCTACGGTGGGTCTGCCCTACAGCTGAAACCGCTATGCATTGTTTAGAAAAATGGTCGTTTTTAAAAATTAAATACTATTAAAAATCAATTCAACTATTCTATGGAATTTAAGCTACATTTTTTTTTACTTTGTCTTACAGTTGAGATGGTACTGGTTAGGGATGAGCATAATTAATCGATGATCAATTAATTGATCATTAAGAATTTCATCGATGACTTTTATTATGTTCTGTTGCGTAGTGTGAGTTTTAAAGGAATGCAATTAATTTTGCTGTGTGGCAGTAATTAAACACTTTACCACACGAGAGCGATGACTGAAAATAAAACCCACAGGCCGACTCAGTTTCTTTCAAAAGTAGCATTGTCATGAAGAGGTCGCAGCAAAGTGTGGCGTGGGACCACTTTGAATAAAAAACAAACAAACAAAAAGTCTCGGTTCACTACCAACACCGCGAAGCTGTCTATAAGTACTTGAACGCACTTCCAACCCTGGTTAGAAGCGGAGCATCCTGCTCTTGGTCTTAACCTAGCATCAAGTCGGTGTTAGCATGGAGGAGCCGAGATGCACAACGAACAGAGAAACTTACTCTCCGATTACTTTCTGAGGGAGGCTCCGCCACCCCTGGATTGCCCCCCTACAGACTGGTGGAAAATGAATTAAACAAGATTCCAGAGGCTTGCCAAGTTAGCACGGAGGTTTGTGTATCACAGCGACGTCTGTCCCCTCACAGCAGGTGATCTCAGCGCTGCAGGTCAGACGCGACAGCAGCCTGGTGACCGTCAGTCTGGTCACCAGGCTGCTTTCGCTTCTGACCACAGCGCATGTTAACATGCTCATCTTTCTCAACAAAAATCAGTAGACTGGAGCTAAAGTTGTGTATAACTTATGGTTTCTTTTGTTTTTGTCTTTTTTACTCTGTTAATGAGCCTAATTCATTGTTAGGGACGCTGATCTCTCTCATCCTCTTTCTTGACTCTTTTTGCCAAATGTAACACAAAACTATAAGACCTATATGTAATAAATATATGTTTTTATTAAGTTGTTGTTTAACATGACTTTTTTTTGTTGACGTTTTTGGAGAAGAAAAAAAAATATGAGCGTCAGTTGTGTTAATGAGTACCGTCTTTTAGCTGTCGGCTCCGCTGCTTATAGCGCATATTTTCTTTGTGCAACTACCGTGAATTAATTCAATTTAACTGCCACAAGAGGTGTCCCACTTGTAATGAAGATCTCAATGAGGAAACACGCTATTATCCCGATGATCGATGAAGACAGTTTAATCGAATGCCCATCCCTAGTACTGGTATCCTGTAGTATTCAGTCCCTCCAGGAGTTTGCGCCACTTTTTTGGGATCGTTGCGGCCTAAAACGCCTGATATTGCGTCGGTCTTTGTGAAAACTTGCAATGTTTTTATCTTTGATTTTATTATTCGCCAAATCACTTGAATATTGTTTGGGAAAAAACTCCATTAAAAATGTTAAGTTCAGAAATTCCAACATTTTTATCGTAATAAGTGCTGTGGAAGAACACTGGAGCATCCAGCAGAACACTCTTCAAGTTGTAGCTGATTGGTTGAACACAAACAAAAAAGAACAATTCCAGGTTTTTGAGTCTTTGATAAATAACTAAATACAGAATGAAATTATTTCTCATTGCCATTTAAACATGCTTTTAAAATGGAGTAGTGTCATTAAACTTGTGCTGACGCAACAATAAATGCAACCCTGTACTATAAGGTGCCAATAAAAGAAAAGTTGGGTTCTTTAAAGTATTAGTATCTTTATAGAATTATCATGAAAAAAAAAAGAAATTAATGAACGTAGGAGATGGGACATTTTTTACTCTTGCTCTCTTGATCAGCAAAAAGGAGCATTGGTGACTGGTCAAAATGCGTTAAACTTGCAATGGTTGGATAAAACTGCAAGATGTGCAGAATACGTGAGGATTGGCTGAATTTGCGTAAATAGTTGCGATTGCAACATTGCAAAACCCTGGAGGGACTGGCTATTACAAAACAGAGGCTCTAAAACCCAACAAAACATTGGACCATTCCTTAATGACCTTCATGAGTCCAGATCTCAATCCTCCTGAACAACTAAGAAACTCCCCAACGTTCTGGATACAGCAGTCCTGCACCATAAAGCGTGCACTGGCCTTCTCTAATGGCTCGAGCTGGTTACTCATCTCCAAAGGTCCAAAGCAGGGATGTCCGTTGCACCCGGAAACTCTGCGGGGAAAATTCACGCTGATAATTTTTAACCAAAAACTGCATAATGCTGGTTTACGTGCAAGGACTGAAATCATCTGCACACTATAGCCTTGTCTTTTTATTTTTGTGGATATTCTCTAATAAGGAACTGTAGTAACTGATTTACTAAATGTTAGGGAAGCAGAAACCCACTGCTGCGCTCCACTGCCCTCGATATGCTCATCAGAATAACAACAATGAGGCCTCAGGTCAAAAATGTTTATGTTTTGGATCAAACGGCGGATATTCTAAGATCCCAGAGGGAAAACAGAAACATGGAAACAACATTAATTCCTTGGGAGATTCCCTTTGCGGAAAACTCCTATAATCTGGCCTTTGCATAAAAGTAATCAGCAGTAGCTATTTATATGAAGCCTGTGTCCCTCTCACGCTCAGGCTAAGAAATAGTTTCACTATTAGGAGTGTCCTTTTTTACCTTTACATTAGCTCGATATCAATGACAGTAGGAGAGTTTTCAGGAATAACTTCAATCTGTGTTGCTTGGAAATATTCGCTACCTGTCAGAGAATCTTCCTCAGGCGCTGCTCGGACTTTGAAGTCAGGCGTACACAGCTGGTTGTAGGCGACGCCGCCGATCACCGTGCAGGTAACTTCCTCCATGTTTCCGCCGCCCATGTTGAGCTGGTCTCCTTCTGACGCCAAGGCCTCATAGCTGGGACCAGTTATGATAATCAACTGGGAAGGAAAGGAAGGAGGCAAATCTAAGCATTAAAGGGTTCCTCCGCATTCCTCATTTTAATAATTCCACTTTTCTAGACTTGAGGAAGGAAGGACACAAAGAAGGATGCAAGGAGGGAAGGAAAGAATGAATGAAGGTCACAAAGAAGGAAGGAAAGAAGAAAGGATACAAGCAAGAAAAGAGGGATGGATGCAAGGAGGGAAGAAAATAATGAATAAAGGTCACAAGGATGAAGGAAAGCAGGAATGAAGGAAGGAAGGACACAAGAAAGGAAGGAAGGGCACCAGAAAGGAAGGAAAGAAGGAAGGAACCAAGTACGGAAGGAAAGAAGGAGGGAAGGATGCAAGGAAGGAATGAAGCACATAAAGAAGGAAGTAGGGAAGGGAAAAAAGGATGGATGCAAGGAGGACATAAAGAAGGCAGAAAACAAGGAAGAAAGAAGGGAAGAAAAAAGGAAGGAAGGAAAGACGAAAGGAAAGAAAGGGAAGGAAACAAGGAAATTGGGAGGAAAGAAAGGAAGGAAGGTAAGACAGAAGGATTCAAGGAAGGAAGGAAACAGAGAAGAAAGGAAAAATAAAGGACGGAAGAAGAAAGGATAGAAGGTAGGAAAAATGGATGGAGGGAAGGAAGACAGGCCGAACCCATTTCAAACATCTCCTGTGTGACAACAATGGTAATTGTTGCCATAACGATATGGTTTGCAATAATTTAAAAAATAATGCTCTAGGTGTCTCTTTCTGCTCTGGGTTCATTGCAAAGACTGAGCCCAGATAATCAATATTCAATATTCCCATCTCAACAACAAGGTTTTATTGAAAAAGCTGCTGCTGGCCAGATCTGCTGTTTGGCAATTAAGCTATTAAAGAGCAACTCACCCCCAAACCAACTGTTTCTTGCTGATGAACTGTATAAATGAGTGTTTAATAGTGCTGTCGACATGTCTGGTCATTATTTTGGTATTCTAGTGCATCTTAGTAAAAACCTAAAACCGTCAGTGTGGCGCCCTCTTCAGGTTAAAACTATACTGCACTTGAATTTGAATCGGGCATTCCTTTTCGCTCTTGCTGCTGTGGGGTATGAAAGAAGCCAGGTCTCCGCCCACACCTCCTCCACAGAACCTTTCCTATGGTGAAGGAGGTGGAGAGAAATCCTCCACCTCAGAAAGATCGCTCTGAGACAAAGGAGCTCACGTTGCTCTCCATCTTTCTCGCCGTCTGTGCCACTGCAGCAGTGCTGCTGTCAACATGTCACTCACAGTGCAGACCACGACCAGACTCCCTCCCTCCCTCCCTCCCTCCCTCCCTCCGTCTGCCAGGCAACCAGGCCTACTCCGCTCATGTTTTCAGGAAACGTGAGCAGAGTAAGACTCCGGTAGGGGGGTGAGTTGCTCTTTAAGTAGTACTGTAATGACGTGACCCAACTCACCGTCTCTTTACCTTAAAGAAAAAAATAAATAAATAAAGTTAAAAACACCAATGTCACCGACTGTATTGTGGCTGCAGGGAAGAAAAGGAAGGATGAAATTTGCGACACATGGTGCAGCCCAACCTGGGAGCCTTCCAAAGCTGTCCGCTGGTTGGGGATTTGGCAGCTGGTCACCACCGTCTGCGGAGCCTGAGGGTCAAACAGCTCTGCCTGCTCCTGGATCTGCGCAGCTGGTGAGGCGGACCCGTTCAAGCTCTGGGGGTCCTCGTTCCCCCGCTCCAGTTCATCTGGTGAAGATGCTGCTGTGGCGTTGGACTCGTAGACGGGCCCGAAAGTCCTCATTTCTTCCTCTCCGAGCTTCTCCCTCTCTCCTTCCTGATCTGCACTTTGACCCCCATCCTCAAGCGCTGCTCCCTCCACTTCCTCAGCAGAGGCAGAGTGCAAAGATGCCGTGTCCCAGGCGAGCTGTCCTGTCAGCATAGTGTCCTGAGATGAAGACTCTATCCTTGGCTGCTGGTTTTCACCTCCATCTTCTTCTGTCTGGCTCATAGTATTGATTAGTTCATCTAAAACAAGAAGTAAAACTACAAGTTAGAAGAACGATCACAACGAGGCGGGTTGGAATCCAGCACCACAGCTATGACCACGCACCATTACACTCTTTGTGACCTTCTTTTCTTCTCCGTCTGCCCGCTGCGCCTTCAGCCGACAGCAGGTCCGTTTTGCTCGCAGCCTCCCCGTCGTCGTCCCCGTTTCCCCTCTCTTCGCGCTCCGAGTCGCTGACCTCCTTCACCGGCGAGTAAAGGTACTGCACAAAGGAGTGGTCCGAGGCGCACCGCCAGACGGCCGCAATGGAGCGGTCCGGCTTGGGTTGCAGAGCTCTGAGCTGGGGCTCGTGGGGGCAGGAGGCCGAGTGCTCCCGGTACCAACTAACCAGACTCTGGAGGCTGGAAACGCGTTGCTTCCTACCTGATCAACAGCAGAAATAAGCAAGATGACCACATCCGGTGCCTTCAAGGGTGTCAATGTACGCCCTAAACCTTTTCCACACTTGGTCACGAGACTGTAAATTTCAATGTTTTATATGTGGATAGACCAGAAAACATGAATTTAGATCTTTTTCAGAAATAAAAATCTGAAAAGTGAAGGATGTATTTGGATTTAGCCCCTTAACTGGTCGTGTCGTTGCCCAGCAGGAAGCTGAACCTCTGCCCCACTCTCAAGCCTTTCGCGCCCTCTAACAGGGTGTCGTCAAGGGTTGTAAATGATTCAACAATCAGTTAAAGTCGACATATTATGCTTCTTTTTAAACAAGTTGTAATAGGTCTATGGACTGTACAGAACATGTTACTAAAGTTCTTTGCACAAAATCCCTCTCACATTAAGGAATCTCACCACCTCAGTTCTTGACAATTTCAGTCCCTTTCAAAATGAGCCGTTTAGAGGGCTCTGTCACTTTAATGCAAATTAGTGACTGCAGACCACGCACACCCATCTTGTTACTAGGCTGCGATAAAAAAAACTGTCTGTGCGATAAATCTTTTTCATTTCATTTTTTCATTTGGTCCAGCGCTACAAAGAAAAAAAAAAAAAAAAAAAAAAGAGCATAAATGGCCTCTGACCGTCATGGAGTTCTTACTAAAGAGCACGCGCTTGAACGTCATTTCGCTGACTGCAGTTCCTCTGACGGCCACATGGTGCGCTCTCGGCGCACCTTTAGTTTAGTTTATATGTTTCCCATGTGTAGTTTTTGAGTTAATTCTTAGCAAAAAACCCTTTGTTCTTTCGAAAACATGTGCTCATTCATGTGTAATTACTTCCACCTACTAATGAAAGTATTCTCGTAAGTGTAGAATCTGCTACTCAGAATAAATACGCGCGAATGACTGAATCCATGTTGAGCCTCCATCTTTGAAATACATTCGCCAACGAGGGACATTCCTGGAAATTCTAGCTCCGCCTTTCGCGCTTTGGCTACACTCACTAGAACGTAATATTCAGTTGGTTGTTTCACCGCTAGATGGGAGAAGTTCTTACACGATGTAGCTTTAAAAAGAAGGAAAACAACGCAACCTACTGGAGATTTGTGGTGTAAGTACATATGTTCTTTTCCTATTAATAATGGCAACCAGTGCGTCGTTCCTTTGGCTGTTGAAGAGATAAAATTGGAATATTATGGTGTATAATGCCTAAAGTAGAAGGCCTTTAATGTTTACAAATGAACTTTTCAACCGGGCCTGACCATGGAATTCTACAAACTCCCGACATTATCACGAAGGGTAAATGTGCTTTGAAACACCACAATTTGTCCACAAATTTGTTTTTGTCTGTCTATTGACATCATTTTCAAATATGAAATCACTTTAGTAGCCTTCTTATAAAATACATTTTTTATCCCCCTTGAATATTTTCTTGAATGGCTACTTTTAACTTTACTTGAGTAAAAAAAATGTTGAAATGGGCAGGCACCAGAACCCCCGCCAAATAAAGAAAAACACACACCTCCTTTCTGTTTCCCAGAGAACCCTGCTGTAGTCTTCTTTCTGAAACACAACAATCATCACAACACGTTTACCGGACTTAAATGCGCCCAGTTGGACGTGCAGTCAGTTATCCACCGTGAGTCGCCCTCCTACCCGCAGGACTCCCGCCGGTACTTGTCCCCATAAGTGGAGTTGAGCAGGATGAGGTACTCGGCCAGCCCGGCATCACTCAGGCTGGTCCCCCTGCGGAGCTCGCTCCACAGCTTGTGCGACTCTCCGAGGTACACCCTCCTAACGTCGTACTTCTTCCGGGATTCCAGCCGCCTCTGAGCTCGGTCCGAGTCTGTGAGCCTCGGTCGGCCCCTGCACCGCCTCGGTAAACCTCGGTCCCCGGTTCGGGCGGCCTCAGAGGGACACTCTGCCGGACAGTGCGCCATCTTGGTATTGAACTCCCGACAGCTGATCCTGTGATTACAGCAAGTTGTGTGAAGCCTGAGAGGAAACCCTACACTTTCGTTTAAGTTTCTCACGTTAAAACCGTCACAGAAAATAATCGGTGCTAGATATATATATATCATACGCGCAAGGGTTTATGGGATTAGAAAGCCTTAATACCATTTATCAACGGGGAGCAGTACCTAGTTTTCCACCCGGACCATTTCTGCAGTTGCACCTGTGTGCCACCCGTAAACAAGCGCGGGAAGCTCGGAGTGTGAACTGAACTCTACCGGTGATGACAGACATCCTCACGTTGGTGTTCAGGACCTTTTCATCGCAGATAGTTCTGACGAACAAGGACCCCAGCGCTGGTCCTCCGTCACCAGCACCCCGCTGCAGCACCCTGATAGTGGGGGAGCACCGCCTCAGCCGCCCCGTGCTGCTGCTGGCGGCCGTCACCGCCGCCTCGGAGCTCGGCGTCAGAGTGGCGTTCTTCGCCCAGACTCAGATTCAGAGCCTGCCGCAGTGTCTGCAGAGATGCAGCGCGACTCAGAACCCGGAGGGTCTGAAGGTGAGCCAAAAAATATCACCCAAAAAGTTCGGTGTGTCCGACTGGGATAATGTGTAGGAAAAACAACACGAAGTAGTGCAAGGAAAGGTATACCTAAAATCGCATACAACTAAATAATAAAATACAACCCGCATGTTTGTAATGTATTCTCACATATAGGAAAACGTTCTCGCTCCGATCATGTCACACAGATGGGTCTGACAACAATGGGCAGATTTAGCCGAAAATGTTCAAAGTAAAACAGTGACACCTGGTGGCCACTTAAGCTCATAGCAACCTTTCAGGAACACGACTGAAGCGCGTGTTAAATCCCAAATCAACGATTAAAGTTCCGAAAATACTTGAATGTTTTTTTTGAAAATGTTTTCTTTATTTATATTCACAAATGATTACATACTCATTATATATTAAAATTAAGTAAGCGCTTGCTGATAGACTGGACTTCGTGCACGTTGTTAAAAGGAATGTTTACAATTGTGTAAGGAAAGGGATATGTACATAAAGTGTAAGTGTTTAAAAACTCAACCACAAACCTACAAGAACCTCACACTCTGCACTACTTTGTGTTGGAAGAAAACACATTGAAGTTTGCTTGTCATGTGAAAATACAAAAAAAAAAAAAACATAACAATAAATATGAATCAGTGATGTTTGTTTTGGGATTGCCTTATGTTTGATACCCTAAACAGTAAGAAACCATTAAACTGTTCTTCTTCAAATGGAAGTCACAGTTGAACTCCTTTCATTACAGCATGTCAGGATTACCTTAGTTGGTCTCGGCTATTGTCTTAGTTTCCCTTCACCTCATCTGTATTTTCTTATTGTTTGAAGAGAATCATATTTTCCTACCCCCGGACGCTGGAGGAGCTACTACAACAGGTCGCCAGTCTTCACGAGTCCCCTTCCCCTCCCTCACTCATCATCGTCGACAGGCTGAACGGCTTCCTGCGGGACTCTGCTGCAGGCAGCCATCCTGGGTTTCACTCGGGAGAGGAGTCCTGCGCTGCTCATCTGTCTGCGCTGCTCTGCGACACCGCTGCTTTTCTCACCGGAGTCCTCGAAGAGAGGGGGTCCGGCTCGGCCCCCTGCCGCGTCATCGCCTCCTTCCTCACGGATGTGGACGGTAGGCACGAAAGCAGGGATACCTCGGCCACAGACCCAGTTCTGGGTGTCCTCGACCGCTATTTCCAAGCCCGCTGCACCCTGGACCAGGACAGAAGCTACGAAGCTGCAGCAGCCGCAGCGCAGGAAGCGTGGCACATATACCTCTCTGGAACAAAATTCCCAGAGGACTGTGAGGGTGGGCCAGCTTTAGCACAAGAGTGGAAACTCTTCACTTTTCCCGACGGTTTAATGGAGTTTAAGCCAGTTTGAACCCTTCAAATCCCAACAAAATTGGTGTCAAATGTTTGTCCTCCAAAATGTCCGTCATTTTAAAGATAATAAATTTCCAATGGTCAACCAGCCTCCCCATATTAACGCTGTTACATTGATTTCGGTAATGTTCTGGATGACATTTTGACCTTTAAGCTTTCATTAATCTCTTTAAGACAAAAGCAGCACAGACTTAGCACAGTTGATCAACACCAGTTGACCTTGGATGACCCCTAGAAATGTTTATTAATATCTCTTTAAAATGATGGCAGCACAAACGTAGCAGAAACATTTGACACCGATTTTGTTGGATTTGAAGAAGTTGGCGGGGCTGACTTAACTCACGTTTTGTCACCTGATGTTAAAACCCTTCATTGTTGTTTAAAAGCATTACAGCTGGCAAAGATCTTAACCGTTTCTTAATAACCTCGCATTATTCAAATTTATATAATATTGAGCTGATGTATTTTTATGCACTGTAATTTTTCAGCCAATAATTTCGAAGGTTTTGGCTCAAGACCGTCAGACATTTGTAAGACATCCTCAGCTGTGGAAAGTCGTAAAAAAATAAAGCAGTGTTTATAACTAAGTTTGTTTTTTTTAAAGCTGCACCAATCAGGATTTTTTTCTGGCCGACAACGATTTCCCTATTTTTATTTTTATTTTTTTAGATCTGACCTCCTGATTGCATTTTTCCCCCCCTTCTAAAGTCTACATCACATAAAGGAGGAAAAATGTAATGTAAAACATTATTACTTTACATCCTAAAACACGTTCCTAACATTTATCTGGTTCTTATAAAATTCCCAAAAATGCATGAAAGCACACACATCTGGTTGATGTGTTTATAAACAAATTGTGGGAGGTTTTAGAATGAAAAAAAAAAAAGATTTTTCAGTTTTTCTCTGGTCAAGGCCTGTTGATCCATGCATCTCCACTTATTTTGTTCCCATCAAATACGTGTATTCTCTACATTTGGCTCACAGTTGAATTTGCGCCTGATTGGCACTTATTATTGCAGACTGCTCATGTAATAAATGGTTTCAGCTCCAGGTAAAGTAGTTCAAACGACGCACGTGGAAAGAAGTACTCGTATGCAGCATCTTTTCCATTCTGTTCTTTTCTCCTGTATCAAAAATAAATATTTTTGTAAAGATTTCTGTGGTTCATAGTTTTCATTGTTGTTTGTGAAAGAAAACGGCATGGGTTGTTTTAAAGTTGTTTTTTTATTTATCAACATATAGTCAAACAAAGCATTTTTAAAACTAATTTATCACAAACATCTTTTTTTTATGAAAATAAAAAAACATGAAAAAATATTTAGGTTTGTAAGATGTCTACTTTTGGAAAATACAAATTAGAAAATTCAAGTCAGCAAGGAGATCAAGATGCAAACAGTTGCAGATTTTTTTTTTTATAAGTCCGCTTCTCTAGTACTTCATGCTAACCTAAACACATTTTTACACACACAACAAAATCAAGAATGCTTAAGAATTCAGTAATACATTTGAATACAATTTACAAATTCAGCTGCGACAGGTTTAACCTTTACAGCAAACATACTTTTATTAAAAAGGTCATGGAAGTTAATCGGAACAGCAGTAAACTGGAAAATTCTTGTCAAACAAATTCTACTCTTTAGAGGGCAGCGTTGTGGCCCAAAGATGTACCAAAAGAAAAACCCCAAAATATTGAACAAGTGCAGTTGCCTAAATATGATTATTTTAAAGCAATGATGCAGAACCTACAGTATGGAAAATTTCACTGAATGTACTTTGAAATTCTGTTTTTGCATAATTAAAAACAACTTGATCTGAAACAATGATCTGATTGTTTAAGAATAATTATGTTTCATACCAATATTTTCGATTAAGAAATTATGTGGTGAGCAGGGCCATATTTAAAAGAATAAGGGCCCATGGGCTGGAGCCAGTCCCCCTCCCAAAAAAAATAGATAAGCACAATCTAATGCAAATTATAGAGCTTTGACAGGTAGTCCTACACATTCGCAGGTACAAAGTGATGGTTGGTTAGTTTAAAGCATCTGGCAAATGGTTCCATGTTGGTCACAAAAGGATTTGCTGTAAGTTCATATTTTCAAATATTTCAGTGTTTAGTAAAACTCACATTTATTTAAAATACACCACATGCAAAATGAGCCTACAAGTTTAATATGAGGTGCAATAATTGTAGAGCATGCTCAGTAGAAAAAAATGAAAACATTTTGGGCCCCCCAAAACTCGGGTCCCTGGGCTACTGCCCCTGTAAGCCCTTTCCTAAGTCTGGCCCAGGCGGTGAGCACTATAAATGATATGTAATTTTTTTGTACAGTCAGTAAATCCTGATGGTGATAGTGAACGTGATTAGTAAATCCAACGAGAGATAAATATACAGAAATATACAAAATTGATGTCATGATGTAGCCCTACTACAACTGAATTTTAATGGCCACTAATTTTGTAATTCATAAATACTTTCATAATATTCATATTTATGTGTAGCACCAACTTTCCAAGAAATTTTGGGTGTTGTTGACAATGTTGCTGTTACATCTGATCAAAAGTTTTTAAAAATGACTGCTACTCAAACTCAATTTGTGTTCACATGTTGGATGAAGATTGTATGTAAGGAACATTATAACCTAAAAAAAAAACATTAGCATAAGCGTATTAGCTTGTTAACATTGTTAGCTAAGAGGCAGTGCTGCTGGCATTTAATCCAATCTTGTGATTGCCTGATAAAATGCAAGTGTATAGTACAGAGATTTACAAAAGTATACAGACGCAGACTCTCAACACAGCTTTAAGGCCCAACAATCAAAAACCCTTTTCAGTTCATGCGCGGCATCTTTTCCGGTGTGCTGACGTGCAAAGAAAAATCTGTCCCAAGTTATCTTCCGGTTAAAATCTGCGCATGGAATAATGTAGTTTGAATTAAGGGTGGTTTAGATTTTAGGACATAAAAGCAAAAAGTTTAAGAACTAGAAAAGGACTGATGGGCCCGAGAACGGTGCCTGCACCTGGATACTTCTACAGATTTAGGTTAGGCTACTATAGATAGAATAAAATATGAGGTAATAGTGAAGGCCATGCTCGTTTATGCTTGGGTAATATATTTGTTGACAATAAAGAAATACTAGTGAAAGACCCCCTGGGACAGTCTTTCATTTCACCATGCCTGTGGTGTTGATGTGTCATACCAATCCTGCCACTGAAGAAGAAACATAAACACAATGATCTCAAATATAAAACCCTGGAAACAATCGTTCTGATATGATAGGTATGCAGAGTGCTGAATATTAGTATTTGTTTTGAATCACAGTGGATATGGTTTCATATGTAAGTGTCGTGACATTTACAGAATATCCAAAGTATCATTCTGCTTGAGCTCTTTAGCTGGTGTCAGTCAGCTCCGTGGGTATTTTCTAAACAGTTGATGAGAGGCTATCATTGGCCTGGGTGAATATCCAAATGCTGTTCTCCAAGCTGCCAATTCAAGTTGGGATCCTCTCAGCCATCATCGTGGACCGGGTATTGCCTTACCAGGAAAGGTCTTCTATGAGGAGAAATCTCATTTTTGTAGTCATTGGCATAGATAACCACTTTGCCAACGTCGTCAGCTCTGCTCATAGGGCTGTAATCCATGGAGACCCCGGAGTCTGCAACTGCCATGTAGGTGTATCCAGGATCCTTGGCTATCCAGGCATGGTTTGGGTACTCAAAGCTAGACTGGGACGAAAGGTTCCCAGAGCCAGAGCTTTGCTGCACAGAGCCCAGGTCAGAGTGAGACTCACTCATGGGTGTCTTTCTGGAGGCAAAAAGCACCCCAAGGGGTAAGGGTTCCTCGAGGGTGTCTTCCATGTGCTCTTCTTTAGTGCATCTGTTGCCGCTGAGGGTGATGTAGGTGTCTTGAGATTCCAGAAGAGAACACTGGGAGCTGGGAACGGGGAGCTGTTGAAACTCCCGTAGACGATCCAAAAGCCAATGGTCATGTAGTGGAGTTCTCCACCCGTTTGTTTGGACGGAATCAACCATGTCCACTGAGTCTCTGTCAAGAAGACCTTTCTTCAAAACCTTGTCCTCATTTCTGACAAGGGTAAAAGCTTTAGAGGCCTTTGGTGGAAGAGGTGGAGAGGACATGGGGGGGCAAAGGTTGAGTTCGGAGAGTACTTCCAGTCGAGAAGGGCATTCTTCAGCTAGGATGAAAGGGGAAGTCAGCCATAAGCTTCCAGTGGTCTGTCCCAACCAGTCCTATGCAGAAACAAAAGGAATTATGAGAGCATGGTTTAGCCAAATGCCTAAAAAGGTCACAGAAACACCAAGAATTTTAGTATTTTTCTTACCTGGAAGTTGCCACCATAAACTGTGAAAAGACCTTGGAACTTGCCATCAGGAGTTGGAATAGCTGGCCAAAGTTTCTTGATAAGAAACCTAAAAAGAAAAAGAACTGAATGTTGCATTCCCAGATGTTAAATTTTATAGTTTTTGAGATTTTTTAAAATCAAGAAACATGATTTTGTGGCTACAAAATAAGCCATATGTTTGAGTGTCCCTAGTGTTCTTACCTGTGATGGGACAGAAGCATAGCAAGACAAAGCAGAATGAGAATGAAGGAGACAATGAAAGTCAGGGACACAATAAGTGGGTCAAGTTCTGTAGGGTACAAAGCAAGATTGGATTGATTTAGATCAGTTGTGTCCAGAAAAAATTGTCATAAAGTCCAAGGTAGTCGCAGACCCCGAAATGAATTTTCTGAAAGCTATAAATGCAAAAAATTATTGTCTTTTTTACCTGCTCATTAACAAACTATGAACACAATATTTAAATAAATGAATAATGTAGTTAGATTGTGTGAGTAGTTTTAAATGCAAAAAAAAGAAAGGGTTTTGCACATTTTTGTCTTCTTGATGGCAAGGTGTCCAGTTTGTAACATTTTTGGTGACAACATTTTGGCTCTTCTAAGAAACAAGAACTCGATTAGGGTTCCTCTCTTTGAAAATGCTCACTATGATAAGATATTATTTTTCTCAGTAAAAAGAAAGTCTCCATCTGCATTAACCGCCTGTGCTGGCGAGCCAAATTAGTGACTTTCTCGAATTGACTGCAGAGAATCTGGAATGCACGTTGGACAACACCTGATTAAGATCTTTGAATGTGCAGTAAAGATGTCGTACTGCATTCCTCAAGATCTTTTCAGGATATTCCCATTTTGCTGCGATACAATACGTATTCCTTTACAAATACAATTTGACATATGCTAATTTAGAACATCCACCTGCAGGCAATGTCTCCACAAACACTGGGTCACTCCAGGCGCTCCAGTAGCCATCATAGGTAATGCCATCCAGGTTCACACGGACCTGAACCCTGTACTTTGCTCCAGCCTCAAGGCCCCTCAGAATCATCTCGGAGCAGGCTTGTATCGCCTCCACCTGCAATGAAGATCGTTGTTCTTTTCAGTAAAAAGCTTGAGGCATACAATGCAAATTCTTCAATGTTTCTCATACCGGTGAGGTCAGTAAATAATCGTCATACCTGCGCAACGTGACTGTCTGCCGGAGCGTAGAGAACCTCATAGATCATGCTGTCATCCATGTACTTGAGAGACGGCGGCACCCAGCTCACATTCAGCTGCCCCGGATGGCCCGTGCTTCTAACGGTCACATTCTTAGGAGGGTTGAGCAGAACTGCCAAAACAAAAACAAAAACATGACTGCAATCATTTGTAAAGAAAAAACCTGTTTCCCAAAAAGGGGTTTTTATGCCATCTGAAATACAGGGAACTCTAGGCTGTTTTGCTGCATTTGGACTACCTAGCAAAAGTATTTCCCTTCACCTCATCTGTATTTTCTTATTGTTTGAAGAGAATCATATTTTCCTACCCCCGGACGCTGGAGGAGCTACTACAACAGGTCGCCAGTCTTCACGAGTCCCCTTCCCCTCCCTCACTCATCATCGTCGACAGGCTGAACGGCTTCCTGCGGGACTCTGCTGCAGGCAGCCATCCTGGGTTTCACCCCCCCCAGTTACTCTGCAGTTATTCATGCAAGTCTTTGCACGTCTAGAGATTGAAACCTTTCAGTATAACTCTTTGCAAAATGGCTCAGTCAGATTGGATAGAGTTCATAAGTTTTGTTCCAGATTCAGTATCGGATTCACAGCAGGTCTGGATTTAGACAGGGGCATCTCATCTAGTGGGAATCTAAACCGTTCCATTTTAGCTCTGGCTGCATGTTCAGGGCTGTTGGACCTGCCTGGTGAGCCTCTGTGTCAATCCCAAGTCTTTTACAGCATCTAACAGTTGTTGCTCCACAATTGCCCTGTAATCAGCTCCATCCATGTTGCCATCCGCTGTGACCAGCTTCCTTGCCCCTACAGATTGGCACAGCATGACGCTGCCACCACCGTATGTCACAGTTGGGATGGTTGGGATGGCTAACTTTTAAAGGGAATTGAGCTGCTCTAACGCAGGTGATTAATCGGGGATGTTTGTGCTTGGCGGTATCATCACTTACACAGAAGCTCAATGAGGAGGCTGCGATTGTGGATCTGGATCCCGTCCCTATAAACCTGGATGTCCAGCTGGACAAACATCTGGACCCGGTTCAAACGGCAGACGAAGAGCCTTCTCCCACCCGCTGAAGGCAGGACGTCCAGCGGGCACGTGCTGCTGTTCTCATTTCTGACCAACAACAGAGGAAGGGAAGCGGCAGAATGTCGTGGCGTCCAGAAAGAAGATGTGGGATGTTATTTGCTGTATTTTACAGGGAGCTGACTTACTGGTAGGCATATGTGAAGGAGTACTGATCCACGGAGCCAGCCCTCTCCTCATCTTCCTCCCAGAAGCACGCAAAGTCCTTCTTGGTCTCTGCAAAGCATTTAGGGTTCTTTGGTTCCTCTTTTAGGAGCATGGAAGCTACACAGGCAGAAGGAGCGAGAGTGAGATGTTGGACACCAACTTGATCTGATCAGTTGAGTGCTACAGCACCGACAGGAACTTCTTCTCGCGTGTTTTTGAACCTTCTACACGTTCACATCATACACCCTGCTCAGCCACAATAACAACCAGATAAAGCGGATCCTACCTTTCCTCTGGAAATCCTGCGCGCCTTGAACGTTCCCAGCAGCTCCAGCGGCGCAGAGCGCCAGGTAAAGTGCCACCAGTCGGACGAGTCGATCACATGTCATCCTTTTGTCCCGTCTGTGCACAGAAAGACTCGGACTCTCTGCCGTCCACCTGCATCCCCGCCCAAGCAACTGTCAGAAACAGGCGCGCCGCAGCCACTACTGAGGCTTGTTTTTTTTTTTTGTTTTTTTGTCTTCCTTTTTCTCCAGATATGAGTGCGATGGCGCAACTCCGCTACGCGCCTGCTTGACCGCGATAAGAGGTGGCGTTGAGCTGTTTACGTTCTACAGTCAGAGGAGACGGGAGGTGGGGCGAAAAACAAACCGTAAGAGAAGTGTTTTATTCCGGGTTTTTTTTTTTTTTTTTTTTTTTCTGTTCTCATTGATGTTTACGAACCTGTGGCTGAAATCCAAACTGCGCGTAAAAATGTACCAAACACATGGACGGGTAGATTCGATTCAACACCCTGCAAAACTACTCCTACCCTTAAAAACCCGAGAGGGGTTTAGGCCATGTATATTCACCTCCTTTACCCTGATACCTCTAAATAAAGTCAGAGCAGCCAAAAGGTCTGTGGTAACTCTGAAAGAAGCAACAGAGATTCATCAGTAGGGTGAAAAATGACCAAATCCTGGACTTCACAAGAAAAAAAAAGAGTGGCAAGAAGAATGCCTGAAGAAGTCCTGTTTGCAGTTTGCCACGAGTTAAGACACAGCAAACAGGTGGAAGGAGGGGAAAAAATAATAATCCTGCATCACCCTGAACAGAAGATGGTGGTGGCAGCATCATGCTGTGGGGATGGTTTCAATTAACACGGACAAGGAAGTTGATCAGACTGGATTGGAACAATAATCCTGACTATTGGGAAATAACGGAAAACTTTTTAGTGGCTGCAGTAGACTTTCGACTGGGGCCCTACGCATACACTTAGAGCTACAAGAGAATAAATTATTTGCCACACGGCTCAAAATGGTCAAGTTGTTTTTTCTTTAAATGAAATAAGCAAAAATCCTTTTAGCATTAGCTTGTTTTTTAACCTGCAAGATAATATTAAAATCAAACAAAATCTGGTTTTTGTAAGTCATAGTAGATCTGAAATTTAAAGAGGGACATTCCAAAAATGTAATTGAAAAAAAACATTTCTTGGCTTGATTATTTTCTATTTTGTTGCTCTAGAATAGTGTTTCCCAACCCTGGTTCTCAAGGCACCCTGCCCTGCATGTTTTAGATGTTTCTCTGCTTTAACGCCCCTGCTTCAGGGGGTTGCAGTTCAGCAAAAGCCTGTTAGTCAGCAGTCAACTGAAATCAGGTGTACTAAACCAGGGAAACATCTAAAACATGCAGGGCAACAATGGACTAGGATCACACTTTCTTCTAAAACGATCTCTGCATTTAGTCAGCAGTTGTTTTTTTGTTTTTTGTTTTTAAAGTTGATAGATGCTTACTATTAAATAAAAATAAAAATAATAAAAAATAAATTTTCCACAAAAAGTTGCAGTTTGGCTACCTCTGCTTTTATGTTTTGTTTGTTTGTTCGCTCGCTTGTTTTTTAAAGCAGATTTGTGAGTTAGAAAGACCCAGTCCCAATCCAAGCCTAAATCCCACGCTGATATCAGGAAATTCAGATAATATTTTCCCTTTACTTCATAATTATTTGATCTATTACATAAAATCTTAATGAAATACATTGAAGTTTGGGGTTATAATGTAGCAAAATGTGTAAGAGCAATGAACACTTTTGCAGGGCACCATAGATAGATAGATAGATAGATAGATAGATAGATAGATAGATAGATAGATAGATAGATAGATAGATAGATAGATAGATAGATAGATAGATAGATAGATAGATAGATAGATAGATAGATAGATAGATAGATAGATAGATAGATAGATAGATAGATAGATAGATAGATAGATAGATAGATGGATAGATCGATCATAGCACCCTGACTGACCTGCAACAACTTCATGCAACAGAAACTGCAGCGTGCTCTCATCCCACAAGAGGAAAACTTAAACGGTTTCTTATCTCCTTTCTGCACCCGCTTGTTTTCATCGTTTCAGCAGCATTATCAGATGATAAGTAGCTCCGACGAGGAGGAGGGGGGATGGAGGCGAAGGAGCCCATCCCCATCCGTTTGAATGCAATTCTGCACATATTTACATCACTGGGTGCGGGGTGCTGATGTAAACATAAAGCTGATGCTGTAGCTCAGAGACAACATCCAGTGAGAGGGGACGGCATATTTGAGCTTTAGCTTGAATCCACGTCGCACAAGAAAGTTAGGCTAAAGGTTAAGACAAGTTCTTTGCCCCGGCTGGGCAGGAAAGGTGCTTGTTTCTGTGCTTGACGGGAAGAGGAAACCCCAATTATTGTGGTTTCTCTGCGATTTCAGATAAAACCCTTTTTTTTAATCCATGACCTTATGTTATGGATTTTTGAGCCAAAATCCGTGGTCATTAATTACACTTGAGATGCTGCCAAGAGTTTAATCCGAATCCAGTGCCTGTTTCAGTTTTCTCACCCCCAGAAAACGGTTTAAAACGTGCCTCCGTTTGTAGTGATCATCTTGGTTGCGAACTACGGCGTTGCCCCTTTTCAAGATTTCTTGTTTTTCCTTTCTTCTTGGTTAAATGTTTCCGATCAAACAAATGTCAATATCAGCTAAGGAGAACCTGAGTAAATACAAAAAGCAGTTTTCAAAATATGATCTCATTTATGTGGGGATAAAGTATAAAAGACACCTGTTGTTGCGGACACACAGCCATCGGGTGGCGCTAACCCACATTCTAGCTCCGACAGGAGAAGAAGAGGACCAGAGGTTATACAAGGCACCGCCAGAGATTTTCACGCCCTCTCCAGTTCTGGCGTTCAGCCAAACAGCGCCAGGAGAGATCCACGTTTCCTTCGCTGGCGAGGGAAAAGACGCGAGCTCTGGGAGGAACCAGCTTCAAGGACAACAAGACTCTTGATCAATCAGGTGAAACGCAAACCCAGTGTCTTGAGACAAACCCCACTGTTCTGCCCTGAGCCCTACAGAAACTCTCTGAATTTCAGATGCTACCGCGAGGAAGCGAACTGCTAACCAGCTACTGTTGCCGCAGAGCCGAGTCCAGACTACCGCCGTTACATCCACCGCCGACGGAGCTTATGTGAGATGAACGCTGTGCTGGAAGCTGCGGACTAAGGTACTGTCAGTGAAAGAGGGTAGAGCTGATCGCTGTTTAAGCAAGCGGGAGGGGACAACGACGTTCCAGCTCCATGGCTGCTACGCCACAACAGCCATACGGCCTACCGCTCCTATCCGACCGCAGCTATTGCTAGCCTGCCGGCTAACGTTGTGTTAGCTTCGCCCATCATCCACGGAGCAACTTGGAGAACTTTAACCGTTCAATAAGGTCTGTCTGGGCAGAGGCGAGATTAGGTTAGTTTAAACAAGATTTAAGGGTTGTTTATTTTCACTGTGATTTGTTACTTTGTTTGGGTACAAACAGGCCGGTCGGCCTGGAGGTTTAAACAGTGATTCTCGAGGTTTCCGATGGACAGTCGTTTTATATCCTGCAACCTGAGTTACTCGATCCGACAGTTTTCCTTTGTTTGATGTTTAATAAATGATCCAGAGCGACTTTAAGCAGCACCACGTGAGTTAGCTGTAAGCTACATGCTATAGCGAACAACGTGGGCCCGCCATTGATGGTATTTTATTCATGAACAATAAAGACTGCCGTTAATGCTATTCAAAATAGAGATCGACTTTAAAACAGATAGTTTAAACACTAAAACTGATCTTTAAAGTCATTTTTTAAACCACCTTCTTGGTAAGTCAAAATACAAAATTAGATCGACATAATTGGTACTGCCGTTAACGTCAACATAAAGTCTAAATATTAAATTAGATCAATCACTGCGGTGACCGATCCATTAAATAATTCAATTCAATTCAATTCAGTTTATTTATATAGCGCCGATTCACAACAGATGTCATCTCAAGGCACTTAACAAGAAGTCATTTCAATACATTTATACAAACATTCCAATCAGTTAAAAAGTTTCCTATTTAAGGAATCCCAGCAGATTGCGTCAGTCATTGGCGTGAGGTTGGGCCCCGTTGATGCAGACTTTCCAACCACAGCAATCCTTCAGCAATCCCTCATACTGAGCAAGCATGTAGCGACGGTGGAGAGGAAAAACTCTCCTTTAACAGGAAGAAACCTCCAACAGAACCAGGCTCAGTAGGAGCGGCCATCTGCCACGACCGTCTGGGGGTTTGAGAAGACAGAGCAGAAACACAGAAGGAACAGAAGATCTGATATAAGAGAACTTTCTATGTTACAGAAAGTAAAAAGTTAATAACAGGACACAGTGGATGTTCAGTTACTGGGAGCATCATCCCAGTCGATGCCCCCCGTCCAACAGGGCATTGCAGCCAAGCAGGATACCAGACCAGGTATATCTTCTATGGAGAGAAAAACACTGAGAGAAAACAAAGTTAACAGTCGAAATAACAGAATGTACTGTAATACAACTGGAGAGTCGTAGGAGAAAAGGAAGTAGCAGAGTGAAGAAAATTGGTAAGTCTGTCCTTCAGCAGTCTAAGCCTATAGCAGCATAACTACAGAGATAGCTCAGGATGACCTAAGCCAGTCTAACTATAAGCTTTATCAAAAAGGAACGTTTTAAGCCTGGCCTTAAAAGTAAACAGGGTGTCTGCCTCACGGACTAAAGCTGGGAGCTGGTTCCACAGGAGAGGAGCCTGATAACTAAAAGATCTGCCTCCCATTCTACTTTTAGAAATCCTAGGAATTAGAAAAATAGAATCAATTATCTAAAGGTTGATTTCTAATTCAGCAAATGGTTTAATGAAACATTGCTTCTTCCAAACAATGTTTTTCTTCACTTCTGCTTTGTATTGTGAATTGGTGGTTTGAAAACAAACAAAGATTAGTCTTAAACTAATCGCAATTAGTTTAAAACTAACTTAGCTTTATTCCCAACACTGTTCAATACAAGCCTTGGTTTTTGAGCAAACATATTCATTCTGAACTGTGACATCATTATCAATTTATTGTTGTTTCTATTTCTGTGCATTTTTATCACTTTTACTGTTTTACTTCTGAGTGTGAGTTTTATTATCGTTCTTTTCTTAGTAGTTTAGTTGTGTTACTAGTTTGGTGAGTTTGTTGATTAAAATATGTTAACTGAAAGTGAATTCTTTTTGTAATAAACTCTTGTATTTTAGAAAACCATTGTTGTTATTTCACCTACATGTGTAAGTAACTTGCTGTTCAGGAACGCCAAGAACTTATTCCTTCATATATTGTTTAATTACCTCAGCCTTATCAGGCAGGTAATCATAAACACAAACTGAGACTGAACAGTTTGGCTATTGTATTCCTGGAATCCAGGTGGTGCCCCTTAACTTGGTAATTTTTAAATAAAATTATTAATCTGATTAATAATTGGCCTAAGCAATTATCTATAATTATTCATAGCCATAACCTACCTATCTGTGGCACAACACTGTCCACAACCTCAGTCACACTCCAATCTCCACTATGGCCAAGACCAAAGAGCTGTCAAAGGACACTGGAAACAAAATTTTAGACCTGCACCAGGCTGGGAAGACTAAATCAGTAATATGTAAGTAGCTAGGTGTGAAGAAATCCAACACCTAGCTGCAATTATTAGAAAATGGAAGGCATACAAGATTGCTGATAATCTCCCACAATCTGGGACTCCACACAAGATCTCACCCCGTGGGGTCAAAATGATCACAAGAACGATAAGCAAAAATCCCAGAACCACACGGGGGGACCTAGTGAATGACCTGCAGAAAGCTGGAACCAAAGTAACAAAGGCTACCATCAGTAACACATTAAGCCGCCAGGGACTCAGATCCTGCAGTGCCAGACGGGTCCCCCTGCTTAAGCCAGTACATGTCCAGGCCCATCTGAAGTTTGCTAGAGAGCATTTGGATGATTCAGAAGAGGATTGGGAGAATGTCATCTGGTCAGATGAAACCAAAATTGATCTTTTTGGTAAAAAATCTACTTGTCGTGTTTGGAGGAGAAAGAATGCTGCAGTTGCATCCAAAAAACACCATACCTACTGTGAAGCATGGGCGTGGAAACATCATGCTTTGGGGCTGTTTTTCTGCAAAGGGACCAGGACGACTGATCCGTGTAAAGGAAAGAAAGAATGGGGCCATGTATTGTGAAATTTCGAGTGGAAACCTCCTCCCATCAGCAAGGGCATTGAAGATGAAACGTGGCTGGATCTTTCAGCATGATAATGATCCCAAACACACCGCCCGGGTAACGAAGGACTGGCTTTCTAAGAAGCATTTCAAGTTTCTGGAGTGGCCTAGCCAGTCTCCAGATCTTTGGAGGGAGTTGAAAGTCTGTGTTGCCCAGCGACGGCCCCAAAACATCACAGCTCTAGAGGAGATCTGCTTGGAGGAATGGGCCAAAATACCAGCTACAGTGTGTGAAAACCTGGTGAAGACTTACAGACAACGTTTGACCTCTGTCATTGCCAATTGTCCTCCGCCCCTGGATGACTACAAAAAACTTCAGCAGTCTTTGCTGCCATCGGTGGCATAGTTATTTAATTAAGAGAACAACTCCTTTTTCATACAGAGCAAGGTAAAATGGAGAGATTTCATTTGTAAAACTGCTGTTTGTATTTACTCAGGTTATCTTTGTCTGATATTAAACTTGGTTTGATGATTTGAAACATTTGAAAGTGACTAGGAAAAAGCAAAAACGGAAGAAATATGCCAGGGGTAAATACTTTTTCACAGCACTGTAAATGAAAAACAGCTTAACATCTATCATTTTTCCACAATGCTTTTGTTCAACACCTTCAGAACCTAAAATAAATGGAACAAATGATTCTTTATTTTTTTTGGACCACTCATGAAAAAAAGGGATGTTCGACATAGGAGTCCAAACGAATAAAGCATCAGAATGATTAGACAACTACATGATTCATTCTTACTGAATTGTTCACATTTCATCCTGTTAGAACGTACAACTTCAATTCTTATTGCTCGTAGTTTATGTGATCGATAAACACAAATTAACACAGAGAAGCAGCCAAGAGACCCATGGCAACACTGGAGGAGCTGCAGAGATCCACAGCTCTGGTGGGAGAAGATGTCGACAGGGCAACTGTTAGTCGGTACAATGAGGAAGGAGTGGTCAAGGAGAATTCAACAAGCCATAAGAAGACCTGTTTGCGTTTTACCACATTCCATGTAAAGAACACAGCAAACATTGGGAAGAAGGTGTTCTGGTCAGGTGACACCCGAGCTACATGAAAATGTTTGAATGGCCGAAAACTTAAACTGCACACCACCTTTTAACATACTATCCCCATTGCGATACTGTTGGCAGCACCATGCTGTCAAATCAAGCTTATTTGTATAGCACATTTTAGCAACAAGACAGTTTAAAGTGCTTTACATGATAAAAACAACCCCCCTCCCAATGTTGTGATCTAATTACATTTTTTTTTAGATTACTTGACCATGGGGACATACTTTTACCAGATGGATTCACACTGATATCATTATCAGTTCAGTAGTTGTTCACGAAAATCACTTTTTCGGTTATGGCAGTTTTCCGATCGACCCCAAATTCTTTTTTTTCTTTCTTTTTAACGTGTCCTGGCAGTGTGGAACTCAGAATTGGTGTCTGAGTACCAAGTAGAAGCCCAAGAGATTTACTTTCACAAGCGGACCAGTACAGCTTTTGCTATAGTCCTCCACTTGATATATATGTCTGAAAAATCTTTAGTATGAATTGATGTGGGTTTTATTTTCTGATATTATGGACCCGGAGATGGAAAATTAAGGGAAGAAAGAAAGAAGATGAAGAAGAGAGATAGGAAACAAAAAGTCAGAGAGAGGGTGAGTTGAAAATACAAGAGAGGAAGGGGAACAAAGAAAACACAGGAAAACATTGAAGTCTGCCTCCATACCCACAGGACGGCAGAGAGAGGGGAAAAAACGAAAAAAACAGAAAAAGGAACATCGACAAAACAAACCTAACATCGTGAACTAAGAACTACACAACCACATCACACAAGAATGGATATAAAAATACAACGTCAGAAAATCTCATGGTACCGATTAATCAAGCTCTAGTAATGATAACCTCAGCCCAAGAATATATCTGTAAACACCAGAGACCCCAAACCTATGTGTGTGTGTGAGCATGCTGGTGAATATAAGGTTTCTCCATAAGAGTGTTCGATGGTTGGTGTGAGCAGGCATCAATCCGTCTCCCAGGAATCGATGCAGACATGAAGGAGATCGGAGCCAAGAGGTCCAAAGGACCCCCAGGGCCCCAGGGGGACCAGGGCGGGGCCGACCGCATCCCCCAAAAGAGGAGCAGAGGAGAACCCCAGGGGAATGTCTAGCGGCTACGATGCAGGGGCCCGGGTGGCAGCAGTGACGAGCCCACGGGCCCCGCCGGCAACCAGCTGCACCGGGCCGGTCCGGTCCATGGACCGGGAGAGCCGGGGCCCAGGGGCGCCCCACCCCCCAGCAGGGACCGGCCGACGAGGGGCCCCCGCCACTGCAGGGGCCGCGGCTATGTATTAACTCTAGATTTGTTCCTCTTTAGATCACGCATTGATTTGTTCTCTGCATCCGCTCAACGTTTGAATGGGTTCAAAGTCACCTGGTGACATAATGTGGAGCTGAGTTTCATCTACATAGTCATGGTAACTAATCTTATTACTTGTTATAATCGGAGCTAGCTGGAGCATGTAGATATTAAATAGGAGGGGCCTCTGGATGTTATGGCGCGGTATTGGTTGGACTTTGCTGCTGTTTAACCTAAATTTAAAGGGTGGAGAAAGCATTCCGTTATTTTATCCAAACTCCCCAGACCTAACAGTTAGTAATCAGCTTCGGAATGGATATAGCCTCTTGCAACAGGGAATTATTTTTAAATTTGACTCTAATACCGTGCCCTGTGGCACCCCACATTTGATTTCTGTCCGCTCCGATGAAAAGTTGCCTATTGACCCAAAGAAGTCTGTTCTTTAGGTAAGACTCCAACCAGTTGTATCTTGCATCAACGCTCAGTGTACAGATAAGATTTTTGGTATTAGCTATAAGTTATGATATGAGCATTTTATCATGATCTACCAGCAGCTGACGGAGGATACATGTGACCCCGGGCTCAAGACACAGGAGGGTGTGGACTGACCACTGCTTGGAGGGAAGGGCCTGTTCAAAGGACTGGTTATCATCTTACAGTTCTGGTTCATAGTGATAGTTAGTGGTCAGGACATAGTGATAACAGTGTGGTCACATGGCACAGCACATTGCAGCTACTGACCTGAAACGAACTGATCAAAAGGAAAACTTGCATTTTCCACCATGAAAACTGATCTCAGAGAGGGGAGAATCATTAACGGCGCACACACGCGGTGAAGGGAAAAGCAGTTTAATATGCAGGGTAATTGTGGCAGACATATGAGCAAACATAACGCATCATTTCATTTCCTCCGAACACAAATGAATTTCTGAACAGTAAAGGGGAAGAAAGCGACACCTTGCAGCTGACACAATGAAGGCCTGGACTGATCCGGGTCAGAGATCAGTGTTCCTTCCTATCTGACCTCACACACACACACACAGTTTCACTTTTAGAGAACATTAATAAGGTAAATAAGATAATTTACCACATTGTAAAGCACTCAGTTAATACAAACACAGACCTGCTTTCCCCGACTGTTTTTAGGATAGCTGTGTGTTTGTCATAGTAACATCATGCAGCTACAAGCAAAGGCCTCGAAAAAAGCGTGGCGCAGGTGGGTGACTGAGGTAGGACTTTTTCTTTTTCATACAAGGGGGGGGGGGGGGCAACTAGTGCATGTCCGTATGGTAAATCTAATGATTTTACAATCAGCTCGAGTTTTATCAATCCCGCTCCTCAAGGCACACCGCCCTGCACGTTTGAAGACGTTTTCCCCGCATCAGCGCGCCTGATTTCAGTTGATGCCCGATTAACGGGTTTTTGCTGGACTGCAATCGTCTGAAGCAGGCATGTCAGAGCAGGGACACATCTAAAACATGCAGGGCGGTGTGCCTTGAGGACCAGGGTTGGGAAATACAGCATTAGATCTAAAAAAAATTTTGTGGTTTAAAAAAAAAACGTTTAAATTAGCTGATAATAGTACAGTGTCTTTTAAAAGTTAGTAAGGAATCAAATGTCTTTCTCTGCAAAATAGCAGAGCGTTATCCTTCCTTCTCCTTAGTAAAGATGCGTAAAAGTCCTTAAAATAAATTCATGTTTTATTATTAAAGCATAATCTGACATAGAAAATTTTCACCTTTCATTTTTGCATCAAACAAATCCCATGTTTGCTTTTTATTTATTTATTCCAAGCACGCCCTCAGCATCACACATCCTCCCCCGCACATTACTAGTGAAGTCCGAGTAGAGTTGATAAAATGATGAGAAAAAGCTGGGTTTTTTCTGGAATCCCCTCCAAACAACCGGTAGAGGTATTTAGATAGCATCTAACGGTTGCTATAGAGACTTGTTGGAGATGCCACAATGAGCTCTGGAGATTTTCTACCTCTGTTTTCAATCATGATCGGTGTGTGCAGTGGCAGGCCCTAAGAATTGGGCCTGTGGGGCACGTCAAATTTACACCTCAGTGAAACAGAGTCCTAAATGACCAACTACAAGTTCTTAAATACTCTGATAGACTTAAGTAAGGTATATATTAGAAAAAAGAATATTCTACAGCTGCTAAAGAGATTGTTGGGGGGGAAACAATAATAGGCCTGTTTCCACTATTAGGACCTCACGCGTCTCCATTTCACCCGGCTGGACCGATAGGGCCGTTTTCAAACCAAACGAGCTCCTGCCTTACTCGGGAAAGGGCCCAGGCGGGACTTGGGGTTAAACTTATTCCGATTGGTTGTAACTTAGTGGGAAATGATATCGGGAGACGTCGCCAAACAACCGGCCTTTGTGAAATTGGAAGCATTGCTGAAGAAGCCCAGAAATGTCCCGGAACTCGTCTAGAGCAGTGGTCTCCAACCCTGGTCCTCGAGGTCTACTGTCCTGCAGGTTTTAGATTTATCCCTGCCCTAACATGGCTGAATTAAATCAACAGTTCGTTACCAGGTCTTTGACAAACTTGATGGCATGCTAAGGCAGTTGTTTGATTCAGCTGTGTTGGAGCAGGGATGGATCTGAAACCTGCAGGACAGTAGATCTCGATTAACAGGGTTAAACGGGTCTAAATGTGCAACCAATGCTTTTGTCAAAAATAATTAATTCTAATGTTATTTTTTTTCACATTGAAAACTTTTTTTTACAACTGAACGTTGGATTTATGCCACTGTGATAAAAGAGGAATTTATTTTTTACAGTTTTTCATACTTCACCACAGGTGCCAACTGTTACTGTAATTGCTCCACCCTTCTGTCAGAAACACCCCAAATATCATAAGATCGTAACTTTGGTACATGAGAAGGTTTCGCATTTTTTCTATGACATAAAATATGTATTAAATAACATGTGGAGCAAATCTTAATGTGGCACAAGTGTTGTTGAACGTGTACATGTCACGGAAGGCTTCTAAAGTGAGGGAACCTAATCATTACATTAGTGTGAAGTGATTTCCATTACACATTGTCGTGTTTACTAATATTTGTTTAGAAAATGAAATCCACAAACCAATATTGTATGCACTGTAAACATTAAATCATGATTGCTTAAGGATGTTTCTGCTTGGAAAGAGTTTTTAGGAAGGTTTCAGCACATAACACCAAAAAAGAACAGAGACAGAAAGAAGCACAGCAGACATCTTTAAGGGTTTGGACAGCCCTGTTGGAGAGGACAAATCAAAATAATAATAATAATAATAATAACAATAATAATAATAATCTCAGTTAGCTGTTCTCTGGTATGGTTGAAGCAGACGGCAGAAAAAGAGGTACAGCCCGTTCCATGGTCCAGGCACAGAGTGGAAGTTGTTCCTCAGTGTATGTGTGAGTATTTGGAGACTTGATAAAAAGGCACGTTGGTTAGCAAGCGCAGGCACCATGGCTTTCTGAAGAGTCTTTAAGGCCCTGGTTCCTGTGGTTGGTTGTAAGACCGGTTTCCTCCTCCATGGTCTCGTTCATCTTGTCGCAGATGATGTCAACTAGATGCTCGAACACTTGCTTGACGTTGATGTTGTCCTTGGCGCTGGCCTCGAAGAACTGAAAGCCTGGAAGCCGACGGCAGAAGAAGTCGGTTTGATCTCATAAAGACACATTGAACAAATACATACATTGCCTCCCGAAACCATCCACACTAACTTTTTCCCATTTTGTCGCATTACAACCACAGATTTCGGTGTACCTCACAGGGACAGTGTGAGGTAGACCAATATGAAGTAGTGCATAACTGTGAAGTGAAAATAAGACACCCGTAGGCCTGTCACAATAAACAATAACTCAATTAATGGCATAGTAAATTCAAACGGGCTTGATAATTTTTCCAGGAATGCTAATTTCCGTTTGCAAGCATTTGTTTCCTTGCGTGTCTTTCTACCAAAGAGTCAGTTATTCGTACAGTCTCGTACTACAGAGGGTTGCATGAGAGCCCCGTGAGGAGTAACAAGCCAGAGAAACGAAAGATTCCGGGTGAACAGATTGGTTTCGAGGGCCAAACGCCACCGAATGCCGCTGTGTGGGAGCCGCAGGCGTCGGCAGACCTTTTGGTAAACTGGCACGCTGGAGCAAACCATGCATTGTGATTGATGTGCAGCATAGTGGAGAGTCTCACTCCAGGTGGCAGGGGTGAAAATACATTTACATCCGCTGTTGATGATAAAGTGTAAAAACTCATTTAAAAATACATCAATTAAACAATGTAATATTATGGAAGGAAAGAAATTCTTGGTTTTATACTAATCTTTTGAGTGATGCAAAGATCTAAAAGCTTTTCATTAAGAACCTGCAAGTTCATCAAAAATAATGCAGTAAAAATATAAATATCAATAAAGTAGAAAAAAAACCTCCACCCTGGTTGTTTACGTGTCCCCCTTTTTAAAAACTCTAAATAGACCTACAGTTATTAAATTCTCTCCACATCGTCCCATCTCCATTCACCCTAAAATAGATAATCCAGGTATGAAAGTCACACCAGCAGCCCAGAGAAAAAACGTGTTATTTTGTGGAAAATGTGATGTCACACATAACTCTATTCCTTTGACAATGGAGATGTGGAGGCTGCCGAGATATGCACAATTTCTGTAGGATTCACTTTGGGGTTGACAGCAAACAGGACAACAGAGAGGGAGAGAAGGAGAGGGATGGGGATAGACGGAAAATGGTTCAAATGCAGCTAGCTCTTGCTTCACCATCATTGCAGCGGTTTCAATGAGCAACTTCACGGAATAATGTTTTTAAAGGGTAGCTCTGACAGATGTGCCATTTAGAAGAATTGGGCGGTACGATGACAGGAGTTCACTGCAACTGTTGTAAACGGATCGTAAAACGTATTCAAGTTTGTAGCTGTTTGCATGAACAGTTGTTTTCTCCAAAGGTTGTTTCTTTAACTTTCATCAGTTGGTGGTTTATTTTCAGCAGCAGATGTTTGAAGTAGACACCAACAGGTTGACTAGAACATTGTCCGAGTCACTAACATGACACATCTTTATAATAGAAAATGTGATCCGAGTGGTGGGGGGGCCTGTGCACCAGTAGAACCCTACGTCTAGCAACGCCCCTGGTGGGAGAACCTCGGATTTAAACCAAACGACCGTGGCGAACCACTTAACTTGTGCGAGCCGGCGTGTCCCATTTGTCGTAAAACAGTAGCGAGTGAAAGCGGCAATACAACGAGCATGCTTCTGCACCTAAAACATAATGACCCAGTGCAATTTTCCCAGATGGGAACTGTCTGGGAAAACATCTGTGTCACAAACAGCCATTCCACATCTGTACAATAGTGTGAAACATGACATACTTAATGAAATCAAAGACATCCCATTTTACTCTGCCATTACGGATATATGGACCATATATCTGCAGTGGCAGGCTACAATGGGATGCCTTTTTTCCCCATTTAAACTGAATGTTTTTATTGTTGGTTTGCACTTTTTGTTTACAAAACTCCTAACTGGTAGCTTTGCCAGTTTTTCTCGTCTCAGACAAATGATTAGTATTTTTTTGAATGGCAATTTTGTTTGCAGGATTCATCAATTTAAAAAAAAAATATTTTTATTGTTTCGGTCGTTTTCTTTAATTTATATTAAAAATGTCTTCCAGGTGCAGTGGGAAAAGTTCTTTAGAAATGAACGTTTATTGATCATTCAGAGGGTGTACATGCATTAATTATGACATTAATTGAAAATGGACTCAAAACGACAATATTATCTTTTATCGCAATAATTTCTGGGCCAATCGGTTGTAATCTCTTCGGCCATCAGCTGTTGGGGTAGCAGCATCAGAGCCAGGGACTAAAAAAGGCTCAACCACCTGATGAAGAAGGCTGGTTCTGTTCTGGGGAACCTCCGGAGATGATGACGCCAAGAAGGATTCTTCATACAATCACGACATGCAATTTTCCACTGGGATCAACGCAATATTTTTGAATTGAATTACATTACAGTATGTTTGTATCAGCTGTGTACATCTAGATGCTGAAAATCGTCTCCATTCTCAAGCTCAGTTAGACCGGATAGAGAGCATCTGTAAACAGCAATTTTTTCCCAATAGATTCTCAATTCTCTTTATGTCTGGACTTCCCTGTCGCTGCTAAAGAAAAGCCTCCCCACAGGATGATGCTGCCCCCACCATGCTATTTTTACAATGATGTGCAGTGTTAGTTTTCTACCACATATAGCTGTTTTGCATGCAGTCCAAAAGAGTCCAGTTATGTCTCGCCTGACCAGAGCACCTTCTTCCCCTTGTGTGCTGTATCTCCTAAATGGCTGATTTTAACATAAATTTTAACATGATTTCTTACAGCTTTCTATCAATAATTGCTTTCATTTTGCTATTCATTCACTAAGCCCAGATTTGTGGAGTACACGGCTAGATTTGTCAACAGACTTTCCCACCTGAGCTGTGGATCTCTATGACTTAACCCTGCTTTAAACTTCTTCCCTACTTTAACCCCGTCTGCTGTGTTCTTTGCTTGTAACGTGACAAAATGGGAAAAGGTCTACTATAAAAAAAAAAACAATGGGCTATTAGCGGTTATTACCGAGCTCCTCAGACAGCCGTTGGCCATCCTCTGTAGCTATAAGCCTGTCATCCTCAAGGTCACACTTGTTTCCAACCAGGATCACCTGAGCGTTGTCCCAGGAGTACGTCTTGATCTGTGTTGCCCTGGAACACAAAATCCTAGAGGTAAAGGAGCACCAGACTAAACAGAACTACAATCATTTCGCATCTGAACCTTATTAGCTCTTTTATCAAACAGTTATGGAAAAATTGTTAATAAAACACAGAGGCATCAAAAGTAGTCGCATTCTTTACTAAGTATAAATACCAGGGTTAAAAAATACCTCTGTAGAAGTTCAAGCATCAATTCAAGCTTTTCACTCAAGTAATAAAGTCCTTGTTTCAAAACTATTTAAAGTATAAAAGTAAAGTAAGTAAAAAAATGGCTTTAATGACAGACGCTTAAGCCGCGCTGCAGCACCACCACACCACCCCAAAAAATACTTTTAATTAAAGGCCAAGATGATTATAATGTTGTATGAAAATGTTAATATTGACAATTTGGGATACACTAGGCCAGTGTTTCCTAACCTGGGATCCCTAGAGATCTCAGGGGGTCCGCACAATTTTGTCTGTGCTGTGTTTGTGAGGTTACCAAAATTATATTTGCAAATATTACATGTATAAAATCTAAAAGACAGAAGAAAAGGTCTATATAGCCTAGAGTGTATAACAAAAAGATTAAGAAAAGAAAACACTCCAAATATGAATAAAAACCATCCATCTTTTGTACATTTTTGCTGTCAGAAATCTTGTGCTTCTACAAGCCGATTGTACACTGCCTCATTGTGACGTCATTATAAGCGGAATATGCATGTAACCGCCCCTCATCTGTCAAACCCCGCCCACCAACTGCAATTCTGTTCCCTTCTCATGTGAGACAAACCCGCAGCCTAGTAACAAGATGGGTGGGCGTGGTTTGCAACCGCCAATTTGTATAAAAGTGGCAGAGCCCTCAATAGAGCTCATTCTAAAAGGGACTGAAATTCATTGACATGTTTTGCACATAGCAAAGACCTATTATAATTTGTTTAAAAAGAGGCATAATATGCCCCCTTTAATACGTGTTTTTCATGAAGTGAACGATATGATGACTAGTTGCCTATAAGTATTGTAATGGGGCATTTGCTTGAGTCTCAGCCACGGTCATCTTTGAACTCGGCAACATACGTCTGCTACGTCGTGGCTGGACTGTAAAGTGGTTTGTGTCATGCGCAGTGTGCGACGGATCGCCTTAAAACCAATAAGGTGTCCGAATTATAAAGTGTTGGGTAAGTTACTTTAAATTGGAAACTTAGTTACATTACTAGTTAATTCTTTCAAAAGTAACTCAGTTACTTTAAGTTACTCGTTACTTTCAAAGTAACTAGTTACTAGGGAAACTAACTTTGTTTTTACTTAGAATTCTCTTATTAATGTGTTGCATCCCTAACTGGATAGCCAGCAAGGCTGCCGGTCGTCTGGTCTGCCTACATTTTAGCCCTATCCTGCTACAAGTGCGCTGCGCCACCTAATGGCCTGAACATAAAATGGCAGTGTAGTAGTGTGAGCGCAAGTGAATGATGAAATGAATGAAACTAAATTAGAAATGACACTGTCTGTTTTATGTGTCACTTTTTTATCCGTCTGTTTTAATCTGGGTAGAGTTTTAGGACCTCCACAGAGAGTACAGTTCACCACAATATTCTTGTCTTTTACCGACAGAAAGGAAAATTAAATGTGCATATTTCCACGAGAGAAATCCCACGCCTGGACCGTCTTCGACTGCCATCACGGTCCTAATTTCATTCACTTGTAGCCTACGTCACCGCGTCGCCTGCGCTTTTTACGTTCACCGTGGAACTGGCATTACCAACCTGAATTTACTACTGTGATTTATTTATTTGTATTTGTTTTTACATATACATTGGAGCACCTGTCTGCTGTTCGGTGTACAATTAGTTGTATGTACAACCCTTTTCAATAAAGCTTGTTAAAAAAAAAAGTCCACCACGGAAACTGCAGTCCTTAGTTAGGAAGTAACGAACAACGACCCTATTTAAATCCCAGTAACGATAAACGCGTTCCTGATTTTGCCAAAGTAACTAGTTACCGTGCTCGTTACCACAATAATAACGTAGTTACTGTAACGCGTTATTTAATAACGAATTAGTCCCAACACTGATTATAAATGTTTAAAATTTGTATCCAACTGCAATCAAATTCACTCTATCTGGATGGCGCAACTTATCTGAATAGGTTTTCTGTCTTTGTGGGGTTTTTTAACAAGTAAAAAGCTGAAAGGAAATGGGATTAACAAGGCTATTTTAAATATTTGAGTAGAAAGTCCAGATCATTGCATGAAAATGTGAGGAGGAGAAGTAAAAAGTTGGCTAATAGATCATTATTCCAGTGAAGTAGTAGATACCCAAAGTTTTTACTTGAGTAAGGTAACGAAGTATTTGTGCTTCGTTACTTGACACCTTTGATAAAACATGCAGATGTTAAGCAGCAGAAATGATGATGATTTAAAGAAAATTTCAGGAAATGTGGTGGTGGTGGTGAGGCAAAACAATCGGGAAACAAATATGAACAAAAAACGATTGGTGCAGAAATAGTGGAGAGTATGGAAAGATATGAGGTACAAATACATCCAAAAATAAAGTCAGAGCAGCTTACATCTACAACTAATACTTACTAATCGTCCTCATGTTGGGCTACATGGGCTGAGAGCTTTCGAGGGCGTTAAACAGAAAGACAAAGAAAACTACTTGTTAAAATCCCCCCCCCACCCACTCACCAGTCCTGAACTGCACCGAAGGAGTCCTGGTTAGTGATGTCATAAATGAGCAGGAAGCCCATGGCTCCTCTGTAGTAGGCCGTGGTGATGGTACGGTAGCGCTCCTGTCCTGCTGTGTCCTGCAGTGACATACACGTAAACACTGTCTGAAACAACGAGTCCAACAAATCCACACCACCCTCATCGTACAAGTCGTGTTTGTCCTGGTCAGCAAACCAAGCGAACCAGTTCGTTCACGCGTGGTCCCCACTGTATAATGGTGCACTATAACCGTCACTGCTCCCAACGAGCTCGGTGAATGTTTACGTCTCTGCTCTAATTTGAACTGTTTTTCTCATTTCAAATCACACGTCTGCACTTATTTGCACACCTCTGTTTGCACAGTTCATATTTTTCACTTTGTGTAAATATGTTTTTTTAGTTTTTTTTTTACTGCACAAATGCACTCGCACATCCTGTAAATACTTTTAAGTTGTCCTGCTCGGTTGCACATTCCTTAAATCTGAGTATGCCATTTCTAATTTGAATAACCGCACAGTACTTTAGTTTTGTACTTTTGTCCTGACTGTAGATGCATTATTCTTGATTCTGTCTGCTGTTTTTCTCTCATGTGAATCTAAATGCTTCTATTACCTGTCACTTTGCTGCTGTTACAGCTGAATAAACCCTCTGTGCCCATAAAGGATGATTCTATTCTAATCTAGACCACACGGGGGCAGTGTGGTCTGCGTTATAGTTGGCTTTTGTTCCAAATCAGCACACCTGATTTGAATTGATAGCTGATTAACAGGCTTTTTGCCGAACTGTAATCACCTGAAAGCAGGGAATTCGGATTCTAGTAGTGCATTAATGAGTATTCAAAATATGAAATCAGACTCTAGACAGGACATAATTTTAGAAATAGGACAGTCCTTAAATAGATTTATCTTGTGCCAGAAAATAAATTGTGTTTTTGTGGGTGCCTTCTCACATCGGGGTGGTGGGGAATGAATATGCAGATAAATATGCAAAGAAGGGAGCTTGTAAAACACATATAGATATTTCATGTAAAATTAGTAAATTAGAGGCAAAGTCTATTATTAAAGAAAAAATTAAAAGAAAGTGGCAAGAAAGTTGGGATAGGGAAGTTAAAGGGCAATTTTATCATAGTTTACAAAAGAAAGTGGGGGAGACAAGCTCATGGAATTTTCAAAATCGGAAAGAAGAAGATGTCATGTCCCGTATGAGACTTGGGCACACTGGTTTAAATAGCACTCTACACATAATTGGGAAACATGAAACGGGAAACTGCAGCTATTGTGGAGAATCAGAAACAATAGAGCATGTTATTATTCACTGTCAGAAGTATAGACAACAGAGAAGATTATTGAAAGCTAGGGTTTTGGAACAAAATATTCCTCTTTTAGTTAAGGAAATTTTATTAAGTACAGCTGTAGATGATATTTATAAGGCTTTAATTGTATTTTTAAGATCTACAGGATTATTTTTTAGGATTTAGGGACATGACTGCTGGGGCCATCCCGGCCCACACTCCATTCCAGAAGGTGGCGGTAATGCGCACCAAAAGTTGTTTGCCAACCGCCAATAAACTAAAGAAGAAGAAGAAGAAGAAAAGCAGGGAAACATCTAAAATATGCATGGCAGTGTGTCTTGAGGCCTGGCGTGTGGAAACCCTGGTCTATAGGCCTCATGGGTGCAAACGGGTAAGTGTTTCAGTGAAGTCTAACTTAAAAGTTAAACTGACTGTATTTCAAAAACTTCTTTTTTACTGGAGTGGGTATATACAAGTATATCTTTGCTGAAGATAGCCTAACCCCTTCATGCACCCCAGCCATTCTATTTTATTTTTTTAATGAGATGCTTCATAAAAGCCTTTAAACCTTCTAACAAACTTGGCAGCTATAGCCTCAGTTAGCACAGTGCCTGACAAAAACCTTTATACCCCCTTTTTTTATGTCAGGTTACAAGCAAAAACATCAATGTGTTTGGGGATTTTATGTGACAGACTAACACAAAGTAGTGCATGTAAGTGAATTTTTCATTTTTTACTTATTCAAATCGGAAACGTTTGGTGTACATTAGTATTCAGCCCCTCTTGAGTCTTCACTTTGTGGTAACACCTTTCACCACAGTTACATTTGAGACTCATCTCTGGGTGTGTTGTTTAGCGTGGTCCTGCTGGAAGGAGAACCTCCGCCCCATTCTCAAGCTTTATGCGGCCTCCAATAGGATTTCATCCTGGATCGTCCTGTGTGTAGCAGCTCCATACATCTTCACATCACCTGACTAGCTCCCCTGTTCCTAATAGATACAATCATTCCCACAGCCTGATGCTGCCACTGCCATACTTCACCATGGGGATGTTGTGTTCAGGGGGATTGGCAGTGTTGGTCGCCACCACACACAGTGGCTGCACTGTTGCATGCAGGCCAAAAAGTTCCATAATGGTCTCATGTGACCAGAGCACCTTCCCTCCATGTGTCTATTTTGTCCCCTACTACATGACATGTGGAACTTCTCATGGCTTTCTTTAAACAATCACTTTCTTCCAGCTGCTGCTGTTCCTTTAAGGCCAGAGTAAACGACTGGTAGTTGTCCTGTTAAAGGAGTATCCCACCTGAGCCGTGGAGCTCTGCAGCTCCTCCAGAACTACTGTGGATGACTTGACTGCTTTTCTGGTTCATTCTCTCCAAGCCCAATCTGTCAGTTTAGCTGGACGGCCATGTGTTGGTAGGGTTGCAGGTGTGGGATTCTCTTAACAGTTCAATGACTTGGGAAAGCAGATTGCAGGTTGCAATTTAGGGACATTAAAGCGGTCATAGATGATGGATGGATGGATGGATGGATGGATGGATGGATGGATGGATGGATGGATGGATGGCAGAGTGAAGGGGGGGGGGGTTGTGAAAACCATGCAAATTTTTTTCTTTTCATTTTACAGTTCTGTACTACTTGGTGACTCGCTGTTGGTCTATCACTCAGAATGTCGGCCAAAGTACATTGATTGTTTCTGAGGTTGTGAGATGAAAAACAAGCACAAATTCAAGCAATGCTTAAGCGAAGCGATGGAATGGTGAATTTATGTTTAAATGAAAGACGTGTTTAATTTTGTTGCTCTACAAGTGCAGCAAAAAGCTACTGCAGGCCATAAATATATTGCTGAAACACCAGTTTTCCAAAGATTACCATCCAGTAAATGATGCTGTTCAGTATAATAATTAGTAGAGGTGTAACGCTACATGTATTTGTTTTTGGATTTTTTTCCGGTACTGCCCTGTCGGTTCAGCTGTTTTCTAGCTGAACACATGCAGAAAGTTTATGTGCAGAACTCAGAGCGCCCCCAACTCCCAGCTATCACTAAACTCTGCTATTTGGGAACATTAATGGTTTCTCATGCAGCTACAGTAGAAAAAGAAAGATGAACCGAACCAGAACTTTGTCAGTGAACGCATTTTTCAACATCAGTAAGGTCCATAACACGCTAACCTGAATGACTCACCTGAAACAATGTCAAGCTGAATGTAAAACATCACTGATACTCTGGCTATGTCTGCTTGTACTATTTTTTTATTCAATCAAATCTCCTGTCAGTTCTTTTCTTTCAACTTTAAGTTATGGAACACAATGCAAACAAATTAATTTTCAGGAATATAAAGAAAGGAATTTAATAATAAAGGTTCTTTGTTTAATGCTGAACAACGTAAAAGAAAAGTCATATGCACATTTGTATTTATTTTTCTTGACTAAAGTCTACCGAAAATGTACTTAACCTTGATTTTGTGTACCTTAATAATTAGTACATTATTTTCCCATCAAACCAGGACATTCTGGTGGGCATCAACAAGCAGCTAGGATCAAATGAAGTAATTTCCCTCACTTGGAAAAGGAGTAGGTCGTCTAGGTAACCAGAAGCCAATAACGGTTATGAATGTTCCATTACGAGGTGGTAACCTTATCGCTCTACATAATGCACGTTGCATGGATGTTCTCAGCGTCGCCCCTCCGGGATGTGCTCTCCAGCAGCGGTTTTCGTTTTCAGTCATTTCAGCTCCCTCGCCATCTCAACCACGCGGAAGCGGTCAAATATTAGCCAGCAAAAATGCGATGGCTAAACCAAACAGACATTCAGGGTTGCTAGAAAACAAACGGCGACGGCAGACCAACAACCTGCCTCCCAAATGTGCATGTGCGTGACACGGTTTGAATCAGGCTCCTGCACAGTCAGGTACTCCGACGTCACACGGACCCTGTTCCTCAAACATGCGTCACCCGTGTTTGTATTAGCTGCACATCCTCTGGGATACCACACACACGCACACAAACACACACACACACCATATGTTTGGATGGGCTTATGCAAAGTGTATGAAAGGTGTGTGTGTGTTCACTGCAAGATCGCTTGACAAAAAGAAGGGATGTATGTGTGAGCAATGTAAACAGACTAATCCTGATCGGAGCAAATCAGCCGTCTAAAAGGGGCCCATGTGGCGTGTTATCAGACCAGCCCGATTTCCACGCAGCACAAACCAGAAGGCGGAAGAGTACGCTCCGCAACCCGACGCCCTTCGGAAGTAAAGGATCTGCTGAGGCCTTTCGAAGACGGGAGCTAAAAAGGAATTTGCCGGTCAGGAAATTTTGCAGAGTTGATGCTTAAACGGCGCGTAAGAGCCCACAGTAAGACGTGCCTGCTGCATCCACACCCCTTAAATACACTGCTACAGTGGCACTGCAGTAGATCTTCGTTGTTTTCCCGCTCAGATGCTGACAGGCAACTTCCTCTTCTTCCTGGGCTTAGGAAATACCAGGTTTCTTTGTCATTTGGCTGCATTGTTCGTGGCTCCACCAAGACCAGGCAGCCTCACAGTTTTCTCATCCCTTTCTTTAAAAACACAACTCGTTCAATCATTGGCTATTGCAAAAGTCTTCATACAACTGGAACTTTTTGTTTCTTTACATTGCGTTGCATTAAATACAAAGAAAAAGTTCCTGTTTTTTCACAAATAGCCTAAAAAGTGTGACATGCAACCGCCACCTTCACCCTGATACACCTAAACCAAATCCAGTGTGGCCGACTGCCTCCACAGGTCACCTACAATAGAGTCCAGCTGTGTGTAATTTTAACAGCTGTTCAGTATTTTGTATTTTTTTTCAGCAGAAAGAGGAGATAGCTGGTTAGTGCTGGTTGAACGGAGCCAAACACATGCAATCCTGTTAAAGGCTTGAAAACACTGAAGCACAGGTAGATGCATACTCGTGTGTTAAGATGGCCCAGTCAAAGTCTCGAAAACAATCCAATTGTGAATCTGTGGCAGGACTTGAAACGTGTTGCTCACCGACGCTCTCCGCCCGACCTCACTGAGCTTCAGCCATTTTGCAAAGAAGAATGGACAACACCTTCAGAGTCTGACTGTTGTTTGGAACGGGTAAAGAGGTGAAGGTGATTCTACAAAGTGCCGAGTCAGGAATTCTGAACACAAACGTACACGAGACGTTGGAAACCATGGTTCATTTTGATTCCACCCGAAAATGATGGACTCCTGTGGCTGCAATGCGACAAAATGGACCAAAGTTTTAGGCTTTACATACTTGATTAAGACGCTCTGTGACAGTCCCTTCCCATCCGCTGTAACGCTAACGCTGCACTCCGTTTATCAGGGGACAAATGTTTAGTCAGGAGGCTGACTGACTGTGTGTTTTGGTGTGGGCTCCTCGGTCGTTGATTAATGCTGCTCGCTGTTTGTGCACCATGTACAGTGGCTCACAGATTGTTTGTTCAAATGAATCATCTGTTTGACTTGCCAGTAGGATTGGTTGGGTCCCACAAGGAGCAGGCAGGTGGGTGGAGCAGACGTTACCTTGGGGATAAGTAAAGGGGTAATTAGTGGAAACAAATCGTAACATAGGGGCTTCGGATAGGACTTAATGTTTCTGATTTGTGATTGGAAATTGTGTTTTTTATTGTTAAACAGTGAAACAATCAGGAATGTTATTGGCTTTTTTCTTTTTTAAACCAATATCCCATACAGCGATATGGTTGAAATCTTAATTTCCCAATCCGCCGATAGACGTCTCCCTAAACGTTCCAGGTTGGCTCAGGAATGCAGAGGCCTGAGGCCACAGGATATGTTGCAAGTTTTACCAAACAAGCAAAAATATCTCGAAAACTATACCTCTGATCTGTCATATTTTGAAAATTTGAGTGAGAGGAGAAGTGGCTAAAGAGTTCGATGCATAATATGTGCGTGGTATGAAAGCTGTGTCATTAAAAAAGTGAAAACCGACACAGGTATTTTAGAAATAATCCCAGAGAGGAGAGACCGTGTTGGCTGCTGCAGTTCTCTGTGTATACTCTGCTCTGACTTCGGCGAAAAAGCTCTCGGTGTAGGAGAGAAATGTGTGCAGAAAGCAGCTGAGACACTACCCAGTCAATTTCATAACGATCGAAGCAAAGAGAACAACCTTTTTTTCTCTCTCTCAAGTTTGAGCCATGGATGATTGACTGGAGCTACAGGGAAATATGTTTGCACTCTTCAATGAAGAGAATAAACATGCAGGAATGCCTGGCACTTCAGCAATTCAACAGGTGCGTAGACCAACGTGGACGACTACCATCTCCAGACTCAAAAATGCCACAGTAGCAAATGCAACAGCTATTCTATAAATCTCGGAACTGTCAATGTTACAGAAATTTAAATGAACGTCTATTTGTGGATTTTTACACTGCCTTCACTTCCTTTCAGACAGTCACTCTGACTGGAAACACTTGGGACGTTCAGTTTTCAGTTCACTTGTTTTACAGGAAGATCATTGGTAGCATACCATCGTCATTTCTCCTGTAAATAATTGGCAGCTTCTGTATAAACAACCATCCGATGCAAATCTGACAATGCTGTAAAGGTTTATAAACTGCTGTTTGCATAAACTGCTATGACGGTGTTGACATTGGCCACTGTAGGAGTCCCTTTTGGTCTCCAGTTTGCCTATATAATCAGCCTCTGGGACAAACTAACCTGGATTTTATATCAGTCGAAGACACAAAGAGAGTCAACCACAAAAGGTGAGATGTTAACTGCTTGTAATGTCACGTTTGAACACAATTTTACTTCAAAAGTCCTGAACTATCTCTTTCAGACCACCGTTTTTAATGAAGAATCTAAGAAAAATAAACAAAACTTGATGAGTCCTAACTGAACTGTCTTTGGCCTTGGCTTAAAGCTTTGTCACTTTAAGAGCGACCCTAGAAACCTGAAACAGAACCACGCCTCCGTAATCAGCCCAACGCGTCTCACCAAGCATTACCTGGGAACGATCAGTGGCTGCCAGGGAAGCGTAGGAAGTAAGAATGTGAAAACTTGAGGAAGCCATTCGTCTGCACTTGCACGACCGACAAGATAAACTTGCTCAATGGCCAAACCCACAGAGACAAACACAAGGTTTCAGTTCAAGTGTTTCCTATTGCAAACATTTCAAAGCATTATTAAGTTCCATCGAGTCCGCTATTTGCCAAAGTAAGTCCCCGTTTACGCCCTCAGTTGAACAGCTAACAGCAACATGGCGAGCTGGCATGATATCGCCGTCTCCGGTTTCGCCCACTCACCCAAATCTGCAGCTTGATCCGCTTGTCGTTGCGAAAGACGGTTTTGACCTTGAAGTCGATGCCCACGGTGCTGACGAACGCGGAGGTGAAGGAGTCGTCTGCGTAGCGGAACAGGAAGGAGGTTTTTCCTACGCTGCTGTTGCCGATGATCAGCAGCTTGAACATGTAGTCGAAGTTTTGGTCGGCCGCGTCTTTCTGTGAGGGAGGCTGATGGAGCCGGGAGTCGCCTGATGCCATCTAGGGATCAGGGAGTACAGATTCATTTAAAAAAAAGAACAAAAAAACGTAATAATACATAAAGGATTACTGTAATCTTTTTGACATAAACATTTTATAACAACTTGACTGCAGGCATTTGCTGTGAATGGTGTTAAAAATGTGTTTACACAAGACGTGTTTATCCAAGTCCAGTATGCATCTAGTCTGCCTATAACACTGCAAACATTTGAGAATTTGCAAGATAATCCGGAAATGATCAACTAAATTTGCACTTAAAACTTTTGTTGTCAAGTCGAAAAATAAAACAATATATACCATTGTGGTATGAATAAAAAACTATGAGGTACAGTGGAGTAAATGAGAGAAGATGCTAAATCTAAACAAAAGGGCTTTTATTTTGAAGAACCGGAGGTGTTCAGATGCTGGAAATGTGATTGTTTTGTTTTCTACTCTGGCTATGTCTGCTTGGACTATTTTATTTTATAAAAAAACAAACAAAACAAAAAAAATCAAATCTCCAGTCAGTTTGATACTTTTAACTTTTTGAAGTCATAGAACATTTTTATTTTCCTCAAATCAATTTATCAACTTTTAATACTTTTCAATACCCTGCAGATACCCTGGTATGGTAATTTAAGCCCTGAATAGATTTAATTGTTCATGAGACTCGAGTCCCAAATCTTGAGTCAAAGTCAAGTCTTGAACCTTTTTTTTTTTGTAACTTAAGCCAGTCTTTTTTCAACCCTGCTCCTCAGGGCCCACTGCCCTGCATGTTTTAGACGTTTCCCTTGGTCAGCACCTGATTTCAGTTGATGGCTGATTAACAGGCTTCCGCTGAACTGCAATCATCCGAAGGAGGCGTGTCAAAGCAGGGAAACATCTAAAAAATGCAGGGCAGTGACACCGTCTTACGCCCATGTTTAAGACTCAAGTTCCTTATATTAGGACTGATTTCCCAACCCTTCATGTCTTTAGTAAGACTTGTATAAAACTGAGACAAACCCCTCGCTTACAAGCAAGGCAATAATTGTGATTTCTGGTTGGAAAAGATTTTCCGCATGACATTTTTAACATTTTAATAACAGAAATGTATTATTTTAACAATAAGTGTTCATTTTCTGGTTTTTCACGACAGCAAGTACATCTTTTTGCGTACTAATATCTCATTTTTCTTTGTGTGACATATCTTCAGGTCATCATAGGGTGACTATCTCAAAATAAGCCACGTCCAAAGCGCGTTTTGCCACCATATCTGTCCAGTCGAAAGAAGAATGTAACAAACCGAGCGACATGGCCTTATCAGTTGTATAATGGATGAAAACAGTCGGTGATGTTTAGGTTGTTGCTATCCACAACTTGCCAACAGATGTCGCTAAATGCAACACGCAAAACCATTGATCCATACAGATGCACACAATTTGAGTCCTTTTTTTTTTTTTACTTGAAATTAGTAGTAGTTTTATGTTTCTACAAGAAACGGATGAGATATATAGTCTTTTATTATACAGTAAGACAAAAGAAAATGACAATAAGTCATTATTTATACATACAAAAACAATCTATAGTTGTTCAACTGCCACGTAAAGATCAAATTTGTAGAAAAGAAATGTAAAAGTTTGACATTTGTGGCTTCTAAATAAACAAAGCCAATACCATCTGCTTTTATTTTAAGCATCAATCTCTTATCTCTCCTGAGGGCACATATGAGATCACCTGCCATTAAAGGCCTTTCATTGTTGGTTGACCAAACAGTGGGAGGAAGGGAGCAGCTGCACAGAGAGCAGCGCACGAGGCTGATCAATTGCTGAGACCCGTCTCCGTGGAGACCAGAGAGTGGTGGGGGGTGGATTTGACTACATGCGAGAGCCATTAGCAGTCAGAGCAGCCAGTTCGTTTGACTTTTAATAGGCTAAGCGGAGGTCGTCAACACGGGGTTATGAGATCTGAGATCTGATCTGATGGCGTGATGACAAAAAAAAACAAAAACGCAGGAGAACTAGGATCATGAACGCAAATTTAAAGGAGCAAATCATTCACCGCATCAACGCAATTAGCTTCAGAGTAATTGCCATGCAGGTTATGAGAGGACGAGTCACTGTTCCTCCCTTCTACACGGGTTTATGGCTTAGTTCAAGCTCACAGTACTCTCTATTAAAGCAATCAGTTGGATAAGCGTCCTATTGGGTTTTTTTTTTCTTTCTATTATTCACCACTAAAATATCTTGCAGTATGAGGATTGAAATATTGAAACAGAAGGTTCGAAAAGCAACCAAGTAGTTCTTTATAGATCTGTACCTTCACAACAGGTTTACCTCAGCTTTAATCCTCCCGTAGACCTGTGCTAGCTTGTGTGCTGGTCGATGATGAAACACTGTTGCCTGTACTAAAAACACCACCACCCTCTTTCACAACTTTTGTTCATTATTGAAAGGAAAGCACATGTTTGCTAAAAGCACAGTCATTTTTTACATTTGTTTTTTGTTTTTTGTTTTACTCTGAAAAGGGGGCTTTCTAGGTATTACACTGCAAAACACTAATTGCTAGAATTCAACCAATAAAATTTGTGCATCGACAGGCATACAATTTATTTGGGTGAATTTTAATAGTTAAATCTATTTTTTTATTTTTTATTTTAAGCTCAAAATCACTTAAATAGAAGAGACCAGTTTTTTTTAAAGCACATGCTTGAATTCCAACACATTATTGAGCTCGTTTTTCACAGTATGTCCTAGATGTTGAATAAAAAAATCAACATCAACAACGGTATCGGACGATGTTGGTCTTCTTTTTTTGTTCCCAACACATCGGTGTCGGTCCGATAAGTGAAACTGGGCCGATATTAACAGCTGGCGTTTATGGTGATGCAGCGGAGGATTTGGGGAGTGTTTCACTGAAGCGGGGAAGCAATCTAGGCAGTGTTGTCGTATTTTCTTCACGGTGTCAAAAATGTAGGGAAATATACATAATATATATGATATCGATAAATATTGGTTGTCAAGCATAACAATATTAATATCGGATATCGGCGTTGGCCCAAATTTTCATATCGGTGCATCCCTACTTAAAACTGTTGCTAGCAAGTTTGACTTTAGCATCTATTGAAATGGTTTTAATGCCACCTTGTTAGAATATATTTAAATACTTTATTACCTTTTAATTAATATTTAAGGCTTCAATCAGAAACCAATTTTCTTTTTCTTTCTACATGTTGAGGCAACACTGCGGGTAACAAGTTTGGCTTTAGCATTAGGGCTGTGGCTAAGCTGCTTAAAGTGAAATACAAACCTCAATTCTTTTAAAAATAGAAACTACAGAAACCACCATGTTTATGATAGCCCTTGACTTTTACTGTGTTGTTAAACATTCATAATATATCCCCTTTAAACATATCAGCTTTGCTGGCGTCGGTTGGACACCGCAGTCAACCAATCAGAGTAGCCGAGACCGTATTTTTAAAATTAAATTCTAATCAAAATGTCTTAGGCAGTTTTCTTCAACCCTGCTCCTCAAGGCACACTGCCCTGCATGTTTTAGATGCTTCCCTGCTTCAACTGACGGCTGATTGACAGGCTTCTGCCTATAACTCCAACCATCTGAAGCAGGCGTGTCAAAGCAGGGAAACATCTAAAACATGCAGGGGGGAGTGCTTCGAGGACCAGGGTGGGGAAACAATGGTCTAAGAAAAGTTTTTAACGTAAAATAAAGTAGTTAATATTGAAAAAAAAACACTGTTATATTTATGCCTGAATAACATTTGAATAGTAGTGGGCAATTTAAAGGGTATAAGGATTAGCCAATGGTAGAGATTTTGACTATACCGGCCTACAGTGATTGCGCATTTTTGTGATGTCATCAAGCTGTGCCAACATACTTTCTACCAGGAACGTACGGGGGATAAATACTGATGATCAGTGTTTGTATTTAGACTAGATACTGTACGTTTTAAATGAGCTGTTTTGTATTGAACGGAAAAGAAACCTGTTGAACTCGAAGCCTTTTTCATTCAAAAATGTGCAGCGTTATTTTCGTGCGATACCAAATTTAATAATGAATAATCAGGAAAGCAGAAAGAAATGTATTTCTCTTTTCACATTTTGCACCATTTTAAACTTTGTTTTATCATAAGATTTAGCTTGAACTTTTATCTAAAATACCTTTATGTTATGAGAATTTTTGTGTTGCTTTTTCTTTTGGAAAATTATGTAAATATTTTTTTTAAATGCATCTTTCACAATTCATGTTCTTTCTATACTTTTTTGAAGTTGCTCTGCTGCAATGCATCTGGAATGTGAGTCATTTCGACATAATATAAACAGAAGAAAAGAATATATTGCAATAAATGTGGTTACCGCGCATGCTTTAGATTATATCCCAATATAGATTTTAGACCATATCACCCAGCCCTATATTCAAATCGTTTTAATAGGTAATGTTTAATCACCCCCTAAAAAAATTTTTTTTATAGTGTTGCAAGTTCGACTTTAACATGGGTGCTGTCACTGAACTACTTAAGCCGACGCAAACTTCCATTATTCAACCTGTTCGTAACTTTTACTCAGTTGACGTGATCATTTGTTCAGAAAACATTAAACAGGTAAAAGTTAAAATCATTTTAAGTTTAAATTACCCCAATGCCACTATATTAGTTACTAATGTAAATCTGAGGTGTTTTTTTTCTTTTTCTCTTTAAAGCCTGGCTGTAGGATCCACAGTCACATGATCCCCAGGGTATATCAGGGTCCAAGAGGGGGAATGTACATACAGAGCTACTTTAAACGCCACAATCAGCATCTGAACACTTTATTTGAAATCCTAAACTGAATCACATGCTTTTTTTTTGTTTGTTTTGTTTTTTTGCTTATATTGGATATCTCTAGAAAAAGAAATGCTGTAAGACTGCCTGCTGCTTTTGCATGAAGGATAACTGCTGAGCTGAAGGGACACTAACCAGACACAAACGATGGCTTCTCGATAAGGAGTCCCCACATCAGTCATCTCCATGCAGTGAAGCTAACTTAAGGCACAATGGCATCATCAACTGTGTTGCAGCAAAAACAAACAGAGGCCAGTGATGTGTATGGAGATCTGATGCTGGTGCAGCCAGGTGGTCGGCTCAGCTGGCACTGTTTGAGGAGCCAACCAAAAGGGAATGGCCACTATTGATTTTTCAGCCAGCTGCCACATCTGTTCTATCATTAGGAGGAGGGTTCAACTAAAAAAGGTGGTAGATTTCTTCTTTTTTTTTTTTTTGCAAGGGGATCAGACTCCAAGGCAGCTTCCCCCTCTTGCAAATGAACAATATGTGACAAAACGGAGAAATTCGAATATCGAGTATTACAGCAACTTAAAAGGTAAGGGTTAGTGTAAAGGGTAAGACGTCGGAAATAAAAGGAAGTGTGACAAGGAGCTTACCACTCTACCAAGTGAAATAACCGCGCTACTTGGTTTCCTTTCGGCTCTTTTGCTTCTGTTCTCTTCTGTCTGGACCGTAGGGTGCGGGGAAAGTTAACCCGCCAGTGTATCATCTACTGAAAAGAGCTCCTTGTGGGAGGGGGGGGGAAACAAACACTTTCTGCTCCAGTGACAGTTGCAACAGCAGTCGACGTGCTTCCCTTCCGCAGCAGGCAACTTTTGTTGTAGTTGTTGTTTTTTATCCTCCCTTTGTTGTTGACCCGGAGCAGCTGACAGGTTCCCGGTTTCTTTACGAGGCCGCCGCCGCCGCCGCAGTCTCTGGACGATAGTTCCGTCTGTCTGAGAGAGGCTGATACGAGGGATGAGTCCACGAGCAGCAGCGCGAGGGAAGACCGTATAGGAGGAGAGGAGGGCTGTCCATCCACTTGGCGCGTGAATGTGTGTGTGTGTGTGTGTGTGTGTGCGCGCGCGCGCGCGCGTGAGCAGCACGCTCGCACTTTCAACAACAAGCTACCTTTTTAGTCTAGCCTATCCCCCTTCTGAAGGTGAGTGTCCAAGCTTTAAGGCGTAAAAGAAAGCATTAGCACCCCTGAAACTCAACGCATTTATTGAAACTTTTTGAGGCGCACACCATATAGCGTCTAATTTTTAAATGGAAGGACATATATGCGTGGTTTTCAACATTTTAAACCATGAAAATGTAAAAAAATAAAAATAAAAAATCAATATCCAGTCCACGAATACAACACAACGCATTCCCTTTAGAAGTGAACTACTCTCCCATTATTATGACCCTGAAATACAATAACCCTATGGTGAGACATGGTGGTGGTAGTGTCATGGTGTGGGGATGATAGACAACTTTTTGGGGTTTTGAAGATTTTCCAAATAAAAATGAGGAAAAAAGTGCTCTGAACTTATATTGATGTGTGTGTGTGTGTGTGTGTGTGTGTGTGTGTGTGTGTGTGTGTGTGTGTGTGTGTGTGTGTGTGTCTGTGTGTGTGTGTGTGTTAAAAAAAAAAACAACCTCTGAGTCAATCAGACTGGACTTCAAATCAGGACCAAACTTCACAGGGTGGACTTTTGAAGGTGGACATCAGCGTAAATGGTCTTAACAAACAAACAGCATTAGGAAGACCAAGGAACCTTCCAGGCACATCAGGGATAAAGTTGTGGATAACTTTAAGGCAGGGTTAGGTTATGAAGCGACATCAAGGCATATGTTAAAATGGTCCAGTCAAAGTCCAGACCGAAATCGAATTGAGATTCTACAGCAAGACTGAAAACAAAAGTTTCCGAATACAAATTTCTCCCATACTTTTCACAAAGCCGTGCATAATAAACTGCTATTAATAATGACATCCTCAAGTCTCCATTAGTAAAAGCAGTTGAAGGTTTTAAAAGCTTTTAATCTTGAGACATACACGAGTCATTGTCAGGCTGCTGCTCTGATCAACGTTTTCTTCTACAAGAGTTGGCATCAAACCCAATAATCAAATGTGTTTACCTGACAGAGCCAGTTTTTCCACTTCCTTCTGTTTTTACTCAATAAGTTAACTTTAACATGTCATTGATATACAAGTCAGTTTCCTCACCCTTCATGTTATTTTGCACACTTACAAACACTGAAAAAATGACTTCAACAAAGAGCCAAACTTACCTGCCAACATACACAGAGTCCCACAGTGGCATCTACACTGTTTTTTTTTTATTGTGAGGCTTTACATACGATGGGGGCAAAAAAGTATTTGGCAGCCATCGATTGTGCAAGTTGTCCCACTTAAAAAGATGCGAGAGGTCTCTAATTTTCATCGTAGGTACACTTCAACTGTGAGAGTAAAATCCAGAAAATCCCATTGTATGATTTTTTTATTTTTTTATTTGTATAATGGTGCAGAAGATACGCATTTAGCACCTACAATCAAGCAAGAATTCTGGCCCTCACAGACCTGTTACTTCTTCCTTAAGAAGCTTAGGAGGAGGGAACTGGTCAATGACCTAAAGAGAGCTGGGATCACAGTTACAAAAGTTACTATTAGTAACACATTACGTCATCATGGATTAAAATCCTCTAGGTCCCCCTGCTTAAGCCAGCACATGTTCAGGCCCGTCTAAAGTTTCCTAGAGACCATCTTGCTGATCCAGAGGAGGATTGGGAGAATGTCATGTGGTCAGATGAGACCGAAATGCAACTCTTTGGTATAAACGCCACTCACCATGGCAGGAAGGGGGAAGATGCAGTTTCATCCCAAGAACACCATACCTACTGTAAAGCATGGGGGTGGAAACATTATGCTTGGGACTGCTTTTTTGCAAAGAAGACGGGATGACTGATCCGTATTAAGAAAAGGATGAATGGGGCCACACATTGTGAGATTCTGGGCAAAAACCTTGAAGATTAAACGTGGCTGGATCTTCCAGCATGAGAATGATCCCAAACACACCGCCTGGTCAACAAAGGAGTGGCTACAGAATACGGCCACTCAAGGTTCTGGAGTGGCCTAAACAGTCTCCAGACCTCAATCCAATAGAGTATCTGTGGAGGAAGTTAAAAGTCCATGTTGCCCAGCGACAACCCCAAAAACATCACAGCTCTAGAGAAGATCTACATGGAAGAAATAGGCCAAAATAGCAGCTACAGTGTGTTCAAACCTGGTGAAGACCCACTGAAAACATTTGACCTCTCTCATTGCCAACTAAGGCTACGTTATGAAGGATTGAAGTGAACTTTAGTCATTGGCCAAAGACTTATTTTCTGCCCCATTATACAAATGCATTCTTTTAAAAATCATACAATGTTATTTCCTGGATTTTTTTTATTTTTACATTCTGTCTCTCACATTTGAAGTCTACCTATGATGAAAATTACAGGCCTCTCTCATCTTTTTAAGTGGGACAACTTGCACAATCGGTGGGTGCCAAATACTTTTTTGCCCCACTGTATCAGAACAAATTTTATGGACTGGTTTTATCCATGTCGGATCTTGGAAAAACTTGAACAATGATAAACAATCATGACATATAACACTGCAAGGTTATATGTCGGCTGCATATCAGTCTCTACAATGCTAGCCATGACTAACTCAAGAACTAAACTCAGCAAAAAAAAAAACGTCCTCTGACTTTCAACTGTTTTTACTTTCAGTAAACTTAATGTGTGTAAATGTTTGTATGAACACTAAAAGAGTCAACACCATAAGACATAAAGGACCTGCCTTACAACAGGCCTACAAGCCCTCAGTCCAGCCTCTCTCAGCCAATTGTGGACAGTCTGAGCACTGATGGAGGGATTGTGTGTTCCTGGTGTGACTCGGGCAGTTGTTGTGGCCATCCTGTACCTGTCACGCAGGTGTGATATTCGGATGTACCGATCCTGTGCAGGTGTTGTTACACGTGGTCTTCCACTGCGAGGATGATCAGCTGTCCTTCCTGTCTCCCTGTAGCGCTGTCTTAGGCGTCTCACAGTGCGGACATGGCAATTTATTGCCCTAGCCACATCAGCAGTCCTCATACTTCCCTGCAGCATGCCTAATGCACGTTCACGCAGATGAGCAGGGACCCTGGGCATCTTTCTTTGGGTGTTTTTCACAGTCGGTAGACAAGTCTCTTTAGTGTCCTGCTTTAGAACTGTGACCTTAAATGCCTACTTTCTGTAAGCTGTTAAGGACCTAACGACCATTCCACAGTTGCATGTTAATTAATTGATTGGTTAATTAAACATGCATGGAAAACATTGTCTCAACCCTTTACAATGAAGATCTGTAAAGTTATTTGGATTTTTAATAAAATACACAGTCCTGAAAAAGGGACGTCTCTTTTTTTGCTGAGTTTATAAGGTGACCCATACGACCCAGGTCATATGGCTGCAAAACAAGCCCAAACATTCAGCTCTTCACCTCCATGCTTGATGGATGGTACCTTGTGTTTAATGAAGTTGAAGAGCTTAGAGGTAGTCCCCAATCTTCATTATTCCACCCACTCCCGCTCAGCCCCGCCTCCCAAACGCAAACGAACCAATAGTATTCAACTACTAGTTTCACTGTAACAAAAAGACACTGACTTTCTCGCTCCATACAGAAGCATTTCTGACACCTTCCAACACTTTTTTCTTAGGCCAAATAGCTCAAACCTAGTCTCATTTGAACACAACAGTTAGCTTGGGAAGCCTTTCGAGTGGCCGTGTGGGTGACTGAAAATTTCATTCTATCTGGAAGGTGCCAGTTATAGAGCAGAGCCCTCACTAGACCGTAAACAGGAACAGCAGCGTTCAGTTTCCGGTTAACGACGAGCTTGACCCTTGTTGATTCCTGGGTTGGTTCTGAATAGTCTAAGAAACATTCTCTCCTTTGATAGCGACATTGTAGGTCAGACTGTTTAGACTTGGACATAGTTGGGTATTCCAACAGGGCAGTGTTCCAAAACACACATTGAAAACTGGTTTTGGAAAGATAAAGCAAACGGCTGTTAAGGTTCCGGAAAGGCCCAGACCTCAGCCAATTTAAATGAGCTCCACCAATTCTGATAAGAGGAGTGATCAGGCATTGAGCCAAAATTAAAAACAGGGTGCTGACGCTTATAAAAAGTAATTCGCTGTCACGTTCCTCTTGTCTGTACACTGCAGGTATAGGTGACCCTGAGCAGGTTTAAGGGATGAACCACTTAGCCAAGACCTTTAGTATAGGGCCGACATTTACACCCTATAAACCCTATGGAGAGTGATCATAGCTTACCATTTCCAAACAATAAATTGAACTTGCAGCAGTCTGTCTTAGAAGTGTGTGACTGCTGGCTTTACTGTTACCTGCTTCAAGAAAATACAATTATTTCCTCGTCTCTCTGGAATGTTATCGTCTCCTGCGGAGTCCATCAAACTTCCTCCTGGTCCAACATTTCCTCATGTTTTGATTGCTTTTTTTTTTTTTACAGATATTGAGAATATTACATATGTTGTATGAACTGTGCTTAAATAGATGTTCTTTGATCCAACATCTCCCTCCCACACATCTACATTTTGGAGGTTCCACTTAAACGTTTTCCTTTGTACTCAAGCTGTGCTGAAGATGCAAACATTTCACCGGAAATCTCTCCTCCGTTCTACATCAGCTGCGCAGTGGAGTGGATAAACTTGTTCTCTGGCTAAACAGTTTACTTCCTGATGGCACTGCAACAGGCAGCGTAAGGACAGCGAACAGTTCCCAGAAGGTACAAGATGTGTGGCTGCTCTGCTTCCCTGAGTACCAGACCTACCTGTAGAACATGTTACTCTGGTATGTGGCTTTGACGAAACGATAAAAGATCTATTCTTGGGGAGTTTGTAATTTACAAGAAAGGGAAAGCGCAGCCCCAAGATGGAATTAATTCACATTTGTGCAAGCTCATTTGATTTACTATCAGTCCATACCTTTAATATCAAGAGGGACTCCATTATAACCCATTAGTGCTGGTAGAAGTGTAATGGGAACAGTGTTTTCCTGCAGCAAGCCTATGAAGTATTGTTCCTCTCATAACCTAATGTCCATCGCAAGTTATTTCAATAAAAGCAAACAATTCCAAATCCAACATGTCTGCTTGGTCTAAATTAACACAAAGTGGGGGGAAAAAAGCAAAAAATACAAGGACGGCATCTCTGTTAAACAGATTCGGCAAGAGCAATAAAGGAACGAATAGAGAAACCTTCAGTTTATTCCAATATTTACAGTGTTATCTTCAAACTAAAATAAACTTATTGCATAACATGTGACACAATAAACTTATTGCATAACATGTGACAATAGTACAATTAAAATGCAGGGTTCAATTGTTGCAGAAATGAAGTGAGAAATTGTGGCTAAATATCACCATCTGCTGGAGACACAATCCAATTACAAAGATATATTCTTATTTGTTCAACAGCATCGAAAAAGATTGCTCAGCAGACAAGGTGCATGCAGTTAAATAATGCAAAATATTAACAGTTGACAAAACAAAACAAAAATTAGATGGATCTAATTTTCTCACCATGACTTGTCAAAACTTGTTATGGATTAGCTATTTTATTAGAGTACATTTTTTGGACCCTTGTGGAGTTAAAGAGTTTTTGATCTGGATGGCTTCGTTCTGTTAATGATAAAAGGCTTCAAATGATGAGTTGGACATTATTTTGTACTTCGAGTGGTTTGACAAAAGCATTTACTGTGTCTACAAATTTGATTGTGTCATTGATTGACATACATAATTGAAATATCACTAATTTTAGCTTTCCAATTATATATAACATGTAAATATACATAGAAAGGAGCGTCGCCAGAAATGCCCTTAATATTCTTGTATCTAAGCTGCGGGATACAAAAACGCTAATGGGTTAAACAGACAACAGTATACTGTTTGGATTGGACTGCACAAACAAAACTAATATTTTTAACTTGATTCTTATTAAAAAACATTTTACTTAGAAACAAATTCTTTAAATGAAGGGAAAAAAATTAAAATAAATCTCTCACACACTTGCAGGCTCCAGTCTGCACCTTCTCTTACACAAACTAATTTTTAGGCTGCCGACTGAAGCAGACTTTTCCCGACTGGGAATCAGAGGTAAAACCAGGCAATTTCTGCAAGACAAGTAGGGTCATAAGCAAGACACTTCAGAACTTGACTGCATATCAAGGAGGCAATTCACCCCACTTTTGACCAGGGACACGTCTAAAAGCTGCAGGACACCGGCCCTCGAGAACTGACTGAAGCTCGTCAGTTCAGGTGGACCGCCATTTTTGGAAGGTTTCAGCTTTGCCATGCAATTTCCCATTTAAGTACTCTGCACTACTTTGTTTTTAATCACATTAAAATGTTGTTTATTTTACAAAATGTGAAAAAGTTGAAGGGGTGCAAATACTTTTGCGAGGCACTACATAAATGTCCGAGGACCTAAGACGCCAGTAATTCGCTCTTCTTTAAATGGTGGATAGCTTCAGAGCTGTGTAGATCAGGTTGGTTGTGATGCAGATGAACCCTATCAGGTTGCAGAGGCTCGACAGGCCATGGTACCGCCCAAACGTCTTCCTGTAGGCTCTGTACTTTGGGTCCTGCTCCTTCAGCTTGCCGTATTCTTCTCTCTGGCTGCCCAGGCCGACCTCCTTCCCGAGGCCGTGCTCCTCTTCCACGGCCCTCATCTGAAACATCACCTCGGTGGCTGCTGGGCCGAACCACTGGGCGTTCAGGGCTGCCGTGATCAGCGCTACGAAGAACATCGCCATCTGGGAGACGGGGAAAGAAAACGATGCAGTAAAATGTTGGGATTTATAAATTGGCAATTGACGACATCGATGCTCACCTGTACACTTTCGTGCCAGTCCAGCAGCTCCCTGGGGTGGTACACAGCATACACAGCCAGGCTGACAAAGTTGCTTCCCAGCAGGCAGTAGAAGTAGACAGGAAACAGCTTGCTCTGGACCAAACCAAAGGTATGCAGCGGTACCTGCTTCACCAGAGTGAAACCTACAGGCACGAAAAACCCAGACAGCCTTAATTGAGAAGGACGTTCTCATGCCTCACTTCCCGGTTTTGTGCCACTCTTACCTCCGACGAAGGAGACCCACACCTGCATGCCCCAGGTGAAGGAGAGCAGCAGCAGGTGTAACACTTTGATCGCGTCGGTGGGCTCCCCCTCTGTCGCCATGGCATCTCTAAGAAAACAAGACAAATGATCTAAAAACGTTGGTTCTTGTTTCAGATGTACACCCAAAAAAAAAAAAAAAAAGATGTACACCCCACGCCTCGGCAGCCTGCAGAAATGCTTTTTTTTTTTTTTACCTATAATACTTTTATTCATTTTTTTTTATTTCAAATTTGTCTTTTTTTTCTTTTTCCATGTTTTTATTTATACGTGTCCTGTACAATTGGATCATAAACAATAGATTCTATTTACAAATACAAATCTGATAAGTGTTAAATGACTTTGTAATTCAGTACCAAATAATAATTTAATCTCAGTATAAATCCATCTGTCCAGTGAAGACTGCAGAGCTTTGTTAGAGGGCATTAGAGACCAAAACAGCATCATGGAAGCCCGCAGACAGGTCAGGGAGAAAGAACACGTCACTCCCACTGCACTGTGAAGTATGGTAGTGGCAGCATCATGCTATGAGGGGGGGGGGGGGGGGGTATTCATATCATCTCTATCCAGCTTACTGAGGTTGAGTCCTCCTGATGTGCCAAGCTGGTCAAGCCAAGGTTCTTCTACAAAGCATTGAGTTAGGGGAGCTGAATAAAATGCAACACTTTTCAGATTTTTATTTCCAAACCTAAATAAAATACAATGAATATCCCCCCTATTTGTGAACTACTCTGTTTGTCTTTCATCAAAAATGCCAGTAAAGTACATTAAGCTGCTGTGAAGTTTGATGGTTCTGAATACTTTTGTCCCAAGAATCCATGCGCTGAATGAGCAAAACAAAAACAAGTAAAACGTTGATTTTTACAACACTGGACGATATAAAATTACAGTCATGTATATTCAGAGAGACATGTGGTAAGGAAAGTTTTTTTTTTAAACAATACCCTCTCATCTGTTGCAAAACAGTAGGTTTAGAAAGAAAATGAAAGAACATTTTTAATCGTTTCAAATCGTAAAACCCAAGGAAACATTTGAGCAAAAGTAAGGAACTCAAAGATAAAATGATTTGGACGTCGCTGACGCCTTAACGTCACTTATGCAACGGAGCAGATAAGCAACCCAAGAGGGAGATAAAAGAAAGGGGGCAGAGTAGTAATTACACTCCACTCTTCATGTATGGTCAAATGACATACAAGTATACCAAAGACAATATATTTAAAAAAGAAAAGAAACGAAGGTAAATAAACTAGCAGAGACAACCTAAAGTGTAATAAAGAATAACGTCAAGTGAGTGTGCATTACAGCTAACGAGCTATTAGCTACTCAGCTAGCACAGTTGCACAAGAATAACCACAGCATCTTTATTCACGACGTCACTTGAATAGTTCAGCATGCACCCCCCTCCACCCAAAAAAAACCTCCTACCTACCTTAGTCCAGAACGCTTTGAGGACGAACAAGCACCGCTTATCAACGTGAGTATGAACCAAAGTTCAGAGGGCGCTATTGGATATAGCCACTTTCTCTGTCAAATTTCTGAATCAAGAACCCCGCCCCCTTTGATGAAAACAGACCAATCGCATTCTTGGCTAGGCGAAGCGCTGTTTTTGATTGGTTCATTTTCGACATCTATTGTCACAGCCTCTCCAGTATAAACAAATATATATTTTATTTAGCGGACCACGTGTGACCACAGACGAGCGCCCCCACTCCAATTTGTTTTATTTATTTATTGGAATATTTTCGGATATATAAAACATTGTTATTTCACAGCATACTATGTATTTTAAACCCCAGCAACTTTCACTAAACTGCATTATGTACCGTTTTTTACACTAACCAGAAAATGTACAATTTCACGTATTTCGACACAAAAAAATTATCCCTTTCTATGTATTGTCGCTGTAATACATCTTTGAAACGTACTTTATTGAAAAGAGATATTTAAAACGAACTTCTCATTTTCCATCTTTGCAAAACGCCATTCTACTCCATTCTCTGTTCCTCCTGGAGGCGGGTGTTAAGAGAAGGAGCGCCACTATTGGATGGTTTGGAGCCAACCAGAGCCCGCGTAATTCGTCCACTAACCAATCGAATACGTCCCGACAAATCCTTAATGCTGGACGAGTTAGTAAACGAAGTCCGAAGCAACCTCCGCTGCTGCCATCTTCTTGGTGAGATAACGGTAACGACATTGGTCAAATAGTGAAACAGTAAAGCACGGAGACAGGTTCAGCGCGCTGAAGGTCTGACTTCTGTCAGCTAGATAAGCGCTAAAGGCTAACGTTTGAGTCAGTCACTGGTTAGCATCTACATGCTAGCAGCTGCTAGCTACATCTTCGAAGCATCTATGTGTTGTTTGTTTCTCCGTTGTTCTCCACTTTAGTGAATATATGAAGCGTTTGCAAGCCTTTGAAAAGTTATATTAGCTCTACGTTGGTATACAGCAACGTGTCATTAAGTTGGTAATAAATAAAAGCAGTAATTCTGATTTAAACAAAGGTTTTTGGTTTGTATTTGCCCAGACAAAGTATTGATAGCCTTTGAAGTGGTTTTTTAAAATTATTTTTTTACATTTATTGAAAAAAAAACAACCTTAATTTTATGGAATTTGATCTAATGTAGTGTGATGATTCTCTGTTTATTAATTTTTTGCAAATCTTTTAAAGTGTGGTGTCTTATTTGTGTTGCCATTCATTTGATTCCTCCTAATTAAAATGCCGTGGAAACAATTCTAAGTGTATTCAGTTGATAAGAAGACCAGTAACTCGGTGTTTTGTCTAGGGCTAGAGCTACAATGGGACGCAGAAAGTCTAAGAGAAAGCCACCACCCAAAAAGAAGATGACGGGCAACCTGGACACCCAGTTCACCTGTCCGTTCTGCAACCACGAGAAGTCCTGCGATGTCAAGATGTGAGTAACTCTGTGTAAATGACGTTGCTTTTGAAATTGTGCCAATTAGACACTGTTTGTTTACAATATCTTGTTTGTTTATTTCAGGGAGAGAACCCGGAACACTGGAATTATCTCATGCAGTGTGTGCTTGGAGGAGTTTCAGACTCCTATAACGTGTATCCTTTTTGATTTAAGTGCAACTCAGTTGTTCTGGAAAACTGAAGTTGATAACAATAATATTTAAGGAAAAAAAGTCCGTTTCGGTATTTCTGACTAAGACGGCGCATTATGTCACGACTATGTCGTCATTGCAATATTAGTTTGTGCGATATTCATATCCCAAAGTACTGTGTGGAGTGCAGTAATTGTTGGCTCACATATTCTAGGTTTGATGAACTTGCGTTTTACATGCTTAAGTAATATTTAACCAGCTGGACAAGAGTCTCACAGTAGATTTTCACCTTGGCCACGAATGGCATTGCCCAAAAATGTCAAAGGTCACAAATTGATGGGAGCACGGATGAGGAAAAAGAGGAAAAAAGAAAATAGGCATACAGTATATTGCGTACGATATCATCATTGCAATATTCTCTAATATTTTGCTGACCTATTTCAGACCATTTAAAGTCGAATGTGAGTTAATTTGTCCTACAGCTCCAAAACCTTAAGTTAATAAGCTACTAAACTACCCTGGGCAGGTGGCCAGTTCATCACAGGGCAACACAGAGACACACAGGACAAACCACCATGAACACACCTATGAGAAATTGAGAGTGATCAGTTAATCTGACAGTCAAGTTTTTGGACTGGAGTACCAGGAGAGAATCCACAGGTACAGGTGAAACTCGAAAAATTAGAATGTCGTGCAAAAGTTATTTATCTTAGTTATTCAACCTAAAAGGTGAAACTAATATATGAGGTAGACTCATTGCATCCAAAGCGAGATATTTCACGCCAATTTCAAGGCAATTTGTTACCTTTTTGATGATTATGGCTGACAGTTTATGAAAACCCCAAATTCAAAATCTCAGAAAATTTGGAATATTTCATGTAATCAATGAAACGGGAATTTTAAACAGAGAAATGTCAGACCTCTGAAAATTATAATCATGCATTTGTACTCAGTACTTGGTTTGGGCCCCTTTTGCATCAGTTACTGCCTCAGTGTGGCGTAGCATGGATGCTATCAGCTTGTGGCACTGCTGAGGTGTTATGGAAGACCAGGATGCTTCAATAGCAGCCTTTAGCTCTTCTGCATTGTTCTATCTCATGTCTCTCATCTTTCTCTTGGCATTGCTCCATAGATTCTCTATGGGGTTCAGGTCAGGTAAGTTTGCTGGCCAATGAAGCACAGTAACCCCATGGTCACTGAACCAGGTTTTGGTACGTTTGGCAGCGTGGGCAGGTGCCAAGTCCTGCTGGAAAATAAAGTCAGCATCTCCATAAAGCTCTTCTTCAGAAGGAAGCATGAAGGGCTCCAAACTGTCCTGGTAAATGTCTGCGTGGATACTGAATTTAATAAAGCTCTGTGGACCAACACCAGCAGATGACATGCCTCCCCAAATCAACACAGACTGTGGAAACTTCACCCTGGACTTCAAGCATCTTGGATTGTGTACCTCTCCATTCTTCCTCCAGACTCTAGGACCTTGGTTTCCACATTAGATGCAAAGTTTGCAGTTCTTTTTTTTTCTTTAGCCGAGGTAAGACGCTTCGGATGTTTGTTGCTCAGGAGCGGCTTGATGAGAGGAATAGGACATTTAAAGCCCATGTCCAGGATCCGTCTGTGTGTGGTGGCTCTTGATGCACTAACTCCAGCCTCAGTCCACTCCTTGTGAAAGTCCCCAACATTTTTGAAGGGCCTTTTCCTGACGATCCTCTCTAGGTTCCGGTCATTCCTGCTGCTTGTGCACCTTTTTCTTCCACACATTTCCCATTCCACATACCTTTCTATTGATGGGCTTCGATACAGCACTTTGGGAACATCCAACTTCTTTTACAATTACCTTTTGAGGATTTCCCTCTTTCCCCTCTGTCAGGTCAGCAGTCGTCCCCATGATTGTGATTCCTACTGAACCAGACTGAGAGACCATGTAAAGGCTCAGGAACCCTTAATAGGTGTTGTGGATTAATTAGCTGATTGGAGTGTGACCTTTGAGCCTAAAATATTGAACCTTTTTACAATATTGATATTTTCTGAGATTTAGAATTTGGGGTTTTCATAAGCTGTAAGCCATAATCATCAAAATTATAACAAATCAAGACTTGAAATAGCTTGCGTATAGACATATCACATACAGACACTACAAAAAAATTAGAATATCATGAAAAAGTTTTCCATAATTCCATTCAAAACATTAAACTTCCATAGATTATAGATTCAGGGCCCACAAATTAAACAATTTCAAATATTTAGTTGTTTATTTGTACATAATTTGGGCCGCCAGCTCATAAAACCCACGAAACGAGCCTGTATTGCCTTAATCATATTTATCAGTATATTGATATTTTATGGATGCTTTCAGAGAAGCAATAGTGTAATACCAACCCTCCTGTTAGTTTTTTAGGTTTGCATACATTTAGTTTGTCATCAGTATAAATCAAAATTCTTATAAAGGATTAACAATATAATCTTGATCAATTATCATAAGCAAAACCCTGATCACTACCTATTCTGTCTTGCTCCAGTTTTACTATAATAGGTTTTGAAGACAAACGCCACAGAAAGTAATTTAACAAAAATCAACTAGAACACGACCTTCTTCCCTGACGACTCTCCTGCAGATCTTTCTGAACCCGTGGACGTTTACAGTGACTGGATCGACGCCTGCGAAGCAGCCAATCAGTAGTCGTTTTTTTTAAATTTTATTTTAATCCATCTCACACCTTTAGTTTAAACCTCCCTCCGGGGCCACTTCACGTCGCCAAACGGTTCGTGTTCTCCAGAGCCGCGTCACATTCCTCTGGTTGGGTCAGAGCGATGGGACGTCAACCCGCCTCCGTCACGCGTCTCAGTGTAAATGTAAACGTGTTTCAAGTCTTGTGTAGGGTTTGGATTTAGTCCGTTTCTTGTGGGTACACATTTTATTTTCCTGGTATGGACCAAACTGTCATCGAGTTTTCCTATTATTAAAAAAAATATATCTACAGTTTGCTTTTCTTGTTGATATCCTAAAGTTCAATGATGAACTTGTACTTTTTTTAAAAAAAACAAGTTTTTGTTTTTAGCGTGTATCAATTATGCACTTGTGGAAAAAAAGCCAACTTTTTTCCTATCCCCGTGGTTTCACACTTGCATTCATCCCCGCTGTGACGTGTTTCCCACCCGTGTACCTTCGGGTGCTGACGGCGATTAAAGCAATGAAATCACACTCGCCATTTTCAAGTGTTTTTATTGCACAAATGTCATTTTAGTGAAAGGACAGGGTAGGCCAGCCTTTCATTCTAGAAGAAAACATTTATTTTTATTTTTTTTAGGGTTTCACAAGAAATCCACATCGGTGCTGTTGTGATCGGACAAAAATATTCAGTTTAATGCTAAACCCAGAAAAATGGGCTAGAACCTACATTTAAAGCAGTAAATACAAGATAAGACAGTGTGGTGAATTGTTAATACAGTCATGCAAGTAACACTAGAAGGCATACTTCCACTAGTCACACACAGCCAATAAAAACGTCTAAGGCCTTTCAGACCTGAACTACACATAATAAAAGCTCAGAATAGTGAGTGGCATCTTCAACCTTACAATAAAGTGATAATGAATGATCAAGAAATGTTCTTCAACTCACAAGAACATTTCTTAGGGCCTAATTTCCATTACAAAGTTCTAGCAAGCAGCTTGGGCACCTTTATGTTCCCGCCGTCTGCTGCTGCTGGTGCTCAGGCTTCGTCTGAAAGCCATTCAGGTTTGAGAATGGTGGCATGTCGTCTTTATTATTGGCCCCGTGCGTTACAGTTGGACGAAACCTATATCCCGATCGGTGTGCTTCGGCAACCGGCCAATAAAACCTCTGGGTTCCGCAGAGACCGACAGGGAAAAGACGTTAGTCATTAAGGAAGATTCTCCTAGGGCTTGATCTCATACATTTGAAGCAGAAACAGTGCTTCATTAATATTCTTCGAGGAAAAAAAAACACAATTTTGCTTCATTGTATATCTTCGACATATATACAGTGATCCCCCCCTGCTATTTGCAGTTCAGTATTTGCGTATTTTTCTGTGGGACATGTATCCAAATTATCCTTTTTTTTCGTAGATCCTTTTTGAAAGAAACTCCACAGTGAAAAGCTCCACTACTTTGACAAAATGCTACTTGACACGCCATTGGCTGGCGTTTGCAAAGCAGCCAATGCAGGAGCAGCATTCTCTTTTGACCAACTCCAAAAGAGCGGATATAAGGAGGACTTTTGATGTTGGCTTCTGTAGTTCTGCCAAGACTGTTTCCACTGTGCCCATTGATGAATTCTAAGGTATATTTTGGTATCTGGCATGATAAATTAGGTGGGGCACAACAACTCAACCGCTATTTGCAGCAACTAATTCCTCTGTGATGTGTACAGTCTGACTTGAATCAATATTAAAACGGACCACATAAAATAGCACAAAACTACAAACACCATTTTATATAAGTGTAATTGAAGAACAAAACCTGTTTTATACATGAAATTACAAATAAAAGGGTCACTCGCCAGTGTTGTTCATTTCTTGAACAAAAAAATGCTGATGCTAAACTTTCAATAACTAATTTTTCAAACAATCCCATTTTATATCAGTAATAAAGTATTTCAAAGTCCTTGAGCAATGTTAAAATCCACTGGATGGAGACGTCCTAAATGTTTAATCTCTAATTTTTGTTCAAGAGGCAATGTACTAAATTTAGATTTAATCAAATCAACTTCCATTTCTTTTTTTGTATTTGGTTTCTAGCTAGAATAACCAACATTAGATGGCTGCACACTTCTATCCGACAGAACAGAATCTTCTTGGTAACAGAATCGGTCTTTATATAATATTACTCTATAAAGGACGATGCTGTTCTACTGGTTCATGTAAGCGAGCACAGAGCTCCACAGCGACATCTGGTGGAGCCCAGCACCGCTGGCCCAAAATGTGGAGACACCTCAGTTTGGTATTAAAATAGGTGTTTTTACAGGGGGTCTCAATTATTTGTAGATTTTAGCTTTTCGGGCTAGTCCCTGTGAATACCGGGGATCCACTGTAATGACAAATTATTTGTTAATGTTTACCAATTTGTTGCAATATTGGAAAGGAGTGAATTTTCACTCAAATGTTCGGGATATTACAAGAGAGAGAATAAATGTAGCTGGTAGAATTCCACCACCGCTTTCTACACAAAACCTCAAGAGCAAGTGAAGCAACAACACTAATGTCAAAACTATCTACGGAAAAAGGCAAAAGGGAACTGCTGACATAAGTAATAAAGGGTAACTTGAGTGGACTTCAATACAAGAAACTACTAATAATTCACCAAAACCTCTAACTACATAACACTACACATACACGCGTTCCTTTGTGAAAGCGGTGAAGAGTTTGTGACTGAAACGCATTCAGAATTCTTCTTTGAAAACCCAAATGCTGCAAAGAAACCACATCAATCACCCCCTTCTTGATGGCTAAAGCTTATGTCTTGTCCATGGATGGATCCATGGCTCCGAAGACGCCGTCTCATCCCAAACGCTGGGACCCTTCAGCCTGTGGAGCTGTGGGTTCTGTTCGGGCTGGGTCAAAGTCCAAAAGCACCAACTTTCTGATTCTACTCCTGTCAGTGTTCGGAAAGGTAACGGTAAGAAGTTAGGCGTGTCAAGAGTTAAAATCATTGATAACAAGAACAAAAAGCTGTCAAATAAAAATCTATAAATAGCAAAAGATCAATACATCTCAACTTCTGTGTGCTGTGTGGGCACGTTCTAACAACAATAACCACGGCAACAGAAGTTGGCCACAGCATGACCTTTATTCGACGCCATGCCAGTGTAAACAATACTTTCTTTTTCTCGTGCTCACGAAAAAGCAAAATATTAAATTCTTAGGAGTAAAAACGTAATTAAGACAAAGACTGGGAACGAACGACGTCGTTCCCAGTCAAATAACAGTCTGGAAGCTTTGCTCGTCGCAGGGACAGCTGTGGTGAGTTGTCTGGCGTTAAAGCAAAAAGGGAAGGGAGGGGGGGAAGGGGCGAGAGGGGAGGGCTTATTTAGTCAGAGTACTGGTTATAGCCGTCGAACTCGACCTCGCTCCCGTTGTTGTAGTAGGTGTCGATGGGGTTGGTGCAGTACTTGGTGTCGTAGACCTGGCGGGGCAGGCCGTAGGTGGTCATGCCCTGTTGGGAAGCCACTTTGTTGGTGCCCATCTGCAGAGAGATCGTGGAGGTGTCACACTTCTCCAGCTGCAGCTTCTTGTCAAAGATGTGCCGCCTGGTCCCTGGTGCCATCATGCCAGCCTGGGAGAGGAAAGGGGGAGGGCAGAGAGTTTAAGATGAAGGGGTTTGTAAAGAAAGCTTAAAGTTATAATGTTTAATACATTTTAAAGAAAAGGATGGCAATAGATACAACTGCCATGTCCTCCGCCATCTTTGATGCCTATTTTTTTGCCTCCAAATCCACCAAAGACATAAGGCGTGTTCCCACTCTTGGAACTTCAGGGTAATTTTACCGGACCCTCATGGTATGCGCATGTCTTCATTTCACCGGGCCGGCACCTTTCCAGGAAATTTCAGGAACCAACCGAATACCTGCCTTGGGGTATGTACCAGGAAATGGCCCGGTAGAGTCGCTGGGCGGGAGCTGTGGTAAGGTCACGCTGATTGGTTGAAACTCACTGGGAAATGATATCAGCGGACGTCGCCAAAACAGCCGGCTTTGTAAAATTGGAAGAGTTGCCGGAGAAGCGGTTTATAATAACATAGCAAACAGAAACGCGGCAACTATCTCTGCCTCTTCCATTGTCGATCTCTTGTTGTTCTCTGCTGCTGTGGGCGCCGATAATTGACGGTACTTACTGCTGAGAGAGTCGTGATAAGCAGACATCTTGGCAAATTCCCTCTCAGTTTATACCCCGCCTAGAAATGTCCTCTAGTAGAAACACACCTATAGAGAAACAAAAAGCTATCCCAGTGTTGATTGTTCCGGTTATTTCCTCTCTAGAAGTCATTGGTGTCTCCATCTGAAGTAGTCCTTGTAGAGGTCATTAATGTCTTCCCTTGTTGGTATTACTTGGGTTTTCTGTTGTATAAGTTGTTTATTATTGTATATATATATTATTGTATAAATTTATCCTATGGTGAACTATAAAAAAATATAAAGGTGAACCTTGAAGAATTAGAATATTAGTTTGTTTATTTCTGTAATTCAACTTAAAAGGTGAAACTAATATATGATATAGACTCATTACATGCAAAGCGAGATATGTCAAGCCTTTATTTGTTATAATTTGATGATTATGGCTTACAGCTTATGAAACTCCCAAATTCAAAATCTCAGAAAATTAGGATATTTTACAAAGGTTCAATATTTTAGGCTCAAAGTGTCCCACTCTAATCAGCTAATTAATCCAAAACACCTATAAAGGGTTCCTGAGCCTTTAAATTGTCTCTCAGTCTGGTTCAGTAGGAATCACAATCATGGGGAGGACTGCTGACCTGACAGCTGTGCAGAAAACGATTATAGACCCCTCCATAAGGGGAGAAATTCTCAAAAGGTAATTGTAAAAGAAGTTGGATGTTCCCAAAGTGCTGTATCAAAGCACATTAATATAAAGTTATGTGGAAGGGAAAAATGTGGAAGAAAAAGGTGGACAAGCAGCAGGGATGACCGGAGCCTGGAGAGGATTGTCAGGAAAAGCCCATCCAACAAATAAAGGCTTGAAATATCTCGCTTTGCACGTAATGAGTCTATGTCACAGACAGTTGAATTACTGAAATAAATGAACTTTTGCACGATACTCTTAATTTTTCAACCTTCACCTGTAACTTAGGTGGTGCAGTGATACCAAGAGGAAAGAGTCTGTGAGGACTCCAGCTGTTACAATAGCAACACTGATTGCGTGGGCAACTTGTTGCAACTCTACTGCCCCCCCCCCTTCATAAAGTCACACTACTGAGGCACACTACCATGCATGTTTTAGACGTTTCCCTGCTTCAGCACACCTCAATTTACTTGATGGTTGATTAATGGGCCTTTTTTATGAGAGGGGTGAGAGTTCTGTGACTGTGTTTATGTTGAAAAACTAGCCTGTTCTGCTGATTCGGTATAGCAGCTTCAAAGGCGACTTACTACACGTCTTTTTAAAGAAGGTATAACAGGTCTACGGTCTGTACAAAACGTGTTAATGAAGTTCTTTGCTCAAAGTCTCTCTCGCATAAAGCGCTCTCACCAGCTCAATTCTTGACAATATCAGTCCCATTCAGAATGAGCCGTCACTTTTGTGCAAATTAGCGGTTGCAGACCACGGCCACCCATCTTGTTACTAGGCTGCGGGTTTGCCACAAATTGGAATGGCATGGAATTGGAATTGGTGGGTGGGGGTTTGTATCCAAATTCCGCTTGTTGTGACATTACAATCAGGCACTTTTTCTGATTTCTGACAGCAACAATTTGTAAAAAAAAAAAAAAGATGGATGGATGGATGGCTTTTATTTATGTTTGGAGTGTTTCTAGAGGTACCAGAGACTCACAGGGAAACCCAAAAGGATGAAGAACGTTACATTTGCATAATATATCCCCTTTAATACTTTTAGTGCCGCGCCCCCCCCCACCCCGCCGAACTCAACGCATTTACTATAGAATGGTCAAAAATCAACCTAGCTTTCACCCAGACACTGTCAGTAAATAAGGAGAGCTGGAACTGTTGAGTGGCATGAACCCCAAAATCAGCATTTAATTTAAGAAAAATTTCAAAACTACAACAATTGGTAAACAAACCTGTTCTTTAGTCCTGAAAAAAAGTTTGAAGTGATGCAGCACACTGTTAAACATGCTAATTTCCCCCTCACCTGGCTGGCTCCCTTGTTGGTGCCCATTTGTAGGCTGATGGTGGACTGGTCCAATGGAGTATCCATGGCAATCTTGGCATCGTACAGATGACGCCGCGTACCATAGGAGGTCATGCCCTTTTGGCTGGCAAGCTTGTTGGTGCCCATCTGCAACAGACGACAAAATGGAAGTGTTATAACACTGATGAACCCTTATGCTTACAGAGCTTGGGTAAAACTGTAGTCACTTAAGAGAAAAGTGCTGGTTTAGCCCTTCTGACCTGTAGGCCTATGATGTTCCGTCCTTCCTTGAGCTTCTCGGGAGCAAAGTGTCGCTGCTGCTTCTCAGCGTACTTAACTCCTAGATCGTACTTTGAATGGAAACCTTTAGATTTGGCCTGGGAACAACAGTGTGAAGAAAACCAGAGGACAATTTCAAACGATCACGTTAATGTCTTTTGTATAAAAGCCCACAATACCTGAATGGGGGGGGGGGGGGGGAGTCAACATCTAGACATACGAGTGCATCAAAAAATTAGAATGTCGTCAGAAACACGTTTTATTTCAAAAAGTGCAACTGATATGTGGATCCATATCGCATTTATTTCGGTTAATTTTGTTTACTAAAGACGCAAGTTGGACAGCGGATTAGAATATTAGATAAGGCCAATAAAATCACAATCCTGTCAAGATTGTGGTCACTCCTGTTGGTTGTGGATCTTTTTCTACCACACTGTTTCCTTCCACTTAATTTTCCATTAAAATACATGAGTGCAGCACTCTAAACTGCCATTTTCTCTCAATGACTGCCATCTGATAAACTGTAATCTCACATTGTGTAGGCCATAACGACTAACATGCTTGCTCTGTAACAACTTTATTTTACACTTGTTAAACCTTTTTTGACCTGAAACACTGGAATAAAACTAGCTCTTAAAAAAAAAAAAGTGTAAATTATTTTATGACATTCTAATTTACGGAGCCACACCGGAGCAGATGTGCACGTTACGGTTTGCTGCGGCGTCTCACCATTCCAGCCAGGGCGATGAGCGTACACTGAACCTGTGTGTGGTTGACGTTCTCGAACAGATCGTTGGCCTCGAAGATGTCGTGTGGCCTCAGCCCGTACTCCGTGATGGCACGAACGAAATTCCCTATGTTTTCCAGCTGAGGATGTAGCAGTCGGGATGTAAAGTGGAGTCAGTTGAGCGAGAAAGTAAGTCGGCTGTTGAATCAGCCACTTAATGGGAAAGAAATAGTAGTGATATGTGGTGCTGGTGCAGTACCTGGTGCCAGTTCTGAGTGGAGTGGTTGATCTTCCTCACAGAGCCAGGCTGTAGAATATTAATGAGTCTGCAAAGACAGGAAAAAAAGAACTTTAGTTAGAGGAAGGGGTTCCCAGTATGGCAGAAAGGTTTTGTGCTTCTGATGCCGGGGGCCTCACTCGCACAACAGGACTCCATCCTTCAGACTCTCCATGAAGTTCTCTCCGATTCGTTTGCCCGTCACGTCCTCAATCCACAGCCTCAGCTCTTCTTCCTTGTGTGGGTCATACTTCCCAGCCAGCTGATAAGAAATAAAGCGGTAAATCAGTATGAGACGGGAGATTTACAGTCATCAGTGATCAGAGCGTTGGGATTAATGCACTTATGCCGTTTTCTTAGATGTATTAATTTGTAAAACAAGAACTTAGATTTAATAATGTTTTATTTTATTATGTTGTAAATTGGATTTGTGTTAACATTTGGGCTGTCAAATGGTAACATTTTTAAATCTAATTAATCACAGAGGAGCTGTGAATTAATCACGATTAATTAATTCCGATTAATTTTCCTAAACATGACCGAAAAATTAAAATTTTTGGTGTAAATAAAGGACAAAATAGGACGCTGTTGCTCTTTTATTTTTTATTTTTTTGGGAAATACAGGAGAGATGCATGGAACTTTTGTTTTGAACTCCACTATCACATTTACACATGTCCCTTTTAATTTGAACCTATTCATCTTTAACCCAGTTGCTAAGGCAAACTAACTGGTTAATCTTTTCTGAATGTAAAGCTGACCATTTCTTATTCATTTTGGACAAGCCTGAGCCTCCTCTTTATGGGACTATGCTACGACATCAGAGTGTCTTCAGTCAGAGGCTTCTCAATTGCGCTGCAACACAGACTGCTACAGGAGATCCTTCCTGCCCACAGCCATCAGGATCTACAAAAAGCTCCTTGAAGAATTAAACCGTATGAGCCACAACAACACTTAATTTCTCTCTGGGATCAATAAAGTATTTTTCAATTGAATTTTCTAAACAATAGAGGGGTTATTTGTTCATCAACCCCACACAAATGGTTTGACACAGAACTTTTACATAACTCCCTGGTTCCCACTGTTATTATTTGATGTTATCTTGCAGTTGCGGTGTTGGTTAGCTTGTTTGTTAGCCAAGGCTTACCTGATGTGAAGTGATCGCTGCGGATTGTTGCATTTTTAATCATCCGCTCGTTCCAATCGCTTCTTCTGAACGCTTGCTTCCTTTTTGTTTGCCCTGAAAGGGGCGAGTCGACGCAATGCACGTTTGTTGTTTTTATCGAAGCGACCAACAGCACAAGACATAGTCGCGTCTCTTTCTCCAGACTACACGCGCAGCAGAGCAGGGAGTGACGTGAACCGATAATCCCTAAGAGACGTTCACACGGAACCACAAATGCAGTTCGGGTCTGCCATACTGTTTACGAGACGAGCGAGCGAGCACTAAAAGTAGCGCGGGTTGAATTGTGGAATAAACGGGGCGGGTCTTTCTATGCATGTGTTACCTGCGTTAATCCTATGAGTTAATCGACCCACGTTAACGCGTTGATTTTGACTTTCACCAGCACAAACCTGACCTAATTTAGGCCCGCTCTACACGGAGACAAAACGGTATATAGTTTCAAAAACAGAGTCTGTAAAAACAACACCACAATAATTAAAACGTTTGTCAAATTTGTATAGAATAAAAAAAATGGGTTAAAATGCTGTAGTACATATGCCAGGCCCACTGGTGGCGCTGTGACACTGCCAGAGAAACAGAGAGCATGTGCAGTCAACCCGGTGGCAAACACGACAAATCTAGCTTCAAAAGAGAGCTTTATTCAAAACCACATGGTGCCTGTGGTTCTCCGGATCCTTTTTTTGGTGCTGGTGATACAGGATGGACAGTAAATTGTATTCTAGGATCCATAATAATGTCAGTGTTTGCTTTATTAGGGCCACAATACCGTACGGCGCCATGTCTGTTTTCTTTATCACAGAGTTCCGGATTTGAAGGAGGACGGAGAAGGTTTAAACCATCTTCTCCATTGATCCGACGTCTCTCTGGCAGGCTTTCTAACCGTACGGTCAAACGGAGATAAAAAAAAAAAAAAATAGCAGTTCTTGCCAACAACTGATGGTGTCATCCAGGACATGTTACTGTGGAATATCGTCTCTGCCGCCTGGATATTGAGCTATTGGCATGTCATGACGGTCACCAGGCTGTCATTTAGCAGCAACCTTCAGTCAGAGGCTTCTACTGATTCTTTGGAAGACTGACTGTTACCGGGGATCCCTTCCTGCTCCACAGCATCACCGTCCTCGACAAGTCTTGGGAGATACTTGGATGATTAAAGTTATGACAACATTTAATTTCCCTTTGGGATGAATTAAGTATTTTCTAATTGAACTGCATTATAGATGGTGATGGTTGTGGGCAGGAAGGATCCCGACCACTAGAGAGGATCCTTCAATATGAGCTTGATGATCTTTTTTTAAGTTACTTGTTCTCATCCTGCAACCCCAACAAACAATGCAGTTTCCCATTTATTTGTTTTAGTGCAAAAGTGAACCCTTCTAAGTTTTATTACATTACAACCACCGACTTCGGTGTATTTTTTGGCGGGACTTAATGTGATAGACCAACACAAAAGGAAGGAAAATCTTACATGGTTATCAGAATCCAGCCTCATTTACTGTGGTACCATAAATGAAGAAATAAATGTTCATAAAAGGATTTTTTTTATTCCAGGTTTTTAATTTCCAGGTTTCAATCTCCAAAACCCTACTTTGCGTTCACCCATTCCTTTCCCCGAGCAGACAGACAGCCGACTTCCAGCATAACGGAAAGCCTTACGGTGTAATAACAAGTGCTTTTGGAATGAGGAGCATGAACAGAACAGGAAGGTAAATAAAAATGAAAAAGGCCTGTGGACCCAGAAACTCTCAGCCCCCCCGACCCTCCATGTATTTCCATACTGGAACGAAGACGCTGCTGCTAATACTTAGAATTCTGGCATTTGGGTTTAGGGCCGTAACCCCAGTCCCTCCCCCCTGCACGCACACACACACACACACACACACACACATTAATCTACGTTTCCTAAATGTTCTGCAGATAAGTCTTCTCAGTGCACTACATGCAGCCAACACAAGTATTTCAAAGCAGCAGGGATAGCTGAGCTTCCAGTCCATCACACCAAACTTGGGAGAAACAGCTCTCCTAAACACTCCCTTCCCCCCACCCCTCCCCTCCTCTCCTCTTTCTGACTGTCTCACTCCCCATCTCCTATTGGCTTAGCTCATATTTCTTCCCCTCACACATGCTCCCCCCCCGCCCTTCTCCCTGTGGATTTTCCAGAATGTGCCCTTTTACAGTGAACCGGCTAGCCAGACTGCCCACATCTGACAAATGCAGGCCACGCTGGGCAGGTTCTGCTTCTAAGAGACGGTTTAACTCAGTTTTTTTTATCAGGATTGTCGCATCTTTTCATAGCAAAAGCCGTTCCTGATGTGTGTGTTCATTCCCTCCCCCGATGTTAAAACTGAAATATTTGTTTTAAACACCATGAAATATAAGAGAGTTGCAATTAAAAGATATAATGAAAAAAAAACTGAATCCAAACTGATTAAATGGATGGTTCTGGCTTTTTTTGGAGGTGAGGTTCAGTTAAGATTACAAGCAGCTCATACCTTACCTACCTTACCTCTCTAGACGTCTTCAGTTAATATAATTTCAGATAAGGTGGACCTGCAGGCTAAAGCTAACGGCTAGTTGGAGAGGAATCAAGACCAAAGAGGACTTCTTCAGTCTCCAATGTCACAGCATTGTATGCAAACATAAACTGCTTCAAACTGCTGTCACATTTTCTTTGTGTGGTCCAAATTGGATCATTCAACCTGATCATTATTCCCACTGGAAATCGTGATAGGACGCTTTGCACCACTAATGATTTTTCTGTGTGAAACACATACCTGAAAGGAGGCGTAGAAAGTGAAAAACCAGTCAGAGAAACTGGCAAAAAAGTAACAAAAATGTGGCATGGGAAAGAAAAAGAAAATTACAAATATTATGATATCCCAGGAATGGAAATTGTATATACATACCCATAAACACACACACACATTTCATTTTCTGTAACGTTTCACTCAGGAAGATCATTGGTGCCGTACAACCTCCAATCTCCATTTCCCAGGAATAGAGTCATCAGCTTCTTTGCAAATAACAATAACAGCCTAACGTATGTTGCTAATGATTTAAAGATTTATAAAGCAGCGTTTGCATTTACCACCAGGAGGTTTTCGACCATGAAGTTGTTTTAAAGATGACAGTTGTCCAACTCTGGTGTTGCCCCTCCAATGCCTCGTTTCCATTGATCGGTACGGCATGGGGTTCGGTGCGGTTTGTTGCGCTACTTTGTTCCTTTCCATTGTAAAAAGCGGCCCATGCAACTAACCCGTACCATTTCTGGGCCCATTTTAGTTGTAGGTTCATAGGACAATGGTACGGTACGGTTAGGGCGGAGCAACTGGCGTCACAACACAGTCCATTGATTGGGGGACAGAAAAACGTCGCTGCTTGCGACAAACACGACATACCAATGACTCAGGTTGGTCATCGCACTAGTATGACACCTTGTTAGGCGTTTGGGTTTAATCCCGCCTCACCAGCGAGAGTCTAAAACGCCCTCCTGAATTAGCCAGACCGTAAAACACCGTACCAAGTACACAGACCCGTGCCGCATCGCTCATTAGAAACAAGGCATTGTTAGCTAAAGCGTTTGCAATTCGCTGAAGCTAGCTGTTAGCTAGCTGTTATAAGTGAATGATGTATAAATGGCTCATAACCTTTTAACAGAACTTTAAAAAATGAAAGGTCGCTTTATTGACGATAACTGCGAACCCACTCAAAACAGCTTTCTCTTTACTTTTACAAGTTGGCGTTTGGAGAGTTCCTGCTCACAACATTAAGTAAACACCTTCCCTCCATTTCTGTTAGCGACATACGCAAGGCTTATTGTTGAAGGTTTGGTCAGATAAAGCTGTATTCAACTTACCTGTTATGGGTCGTTCTTTTTATCAACCAGACAGTCAGATAATGTTTTTAAGTACCAATATACCAGAAAACTACCGCTTTGATGCATGAGCACATGCTTGATCAACCCACACAATGTCTGGTTTCCATGAAACATGGAAAATAGTTTAGAACTTAATGCCAAAATGTATTTATAATCCTCACATAAAAAGAAAATAATACAATCGGATATGCCTTTTTGTGTTAAGGAAAAGTAGTCTCCCTCGCTGTTTTTATTGATGAGGTCATAGTCTACAGCCAAACATCATTTGTTGAACATTCAATAGCGATATCTTAAAAAAAAAAATCTTTTGAACTTTTACAAGAACAATTACCATGTTGCAGACACATTTGTTCTGCTCTTTCAGGAGCAGTTGTTTTGAGATACTGTTCTTCTGAAGATTTTAGCGACATGCCTCGTTAAACTAGTTCTCAAATCATTTATTTAAAATGTGTACAGTTTGCCATCAGTCCCTGGAGGTGCCAACGACAAGCTAAATGTCCTGGTGGAAGTAAGGCGGTGCAAATAAAAACACCTAGGTGAGCCGCTGTGGATCTTGTTACCTTTCCATCAGTCTGCGGTTACATAAAAATATTCAATTCAATAAAATTTACTAAATACTTAAGTGTTAGTATAATATCTTTAGAAAATGAGCAAGAAAGTTGGAAAAATCAAAGTGTGGCATCTTCTTAGATTGTGACCGATTAATTAAATCGAATCAAATGGAGGTGTGTAATGACAGACATGGTTCACAGCCCATTGGTTTATAAAACAAATGTCATAATTCTAGGTCATTCAGAGTGGTTATTGTTAAACAGTTATTGTTGAAAGAGAAAATTTATGATTAGACAAAAAAAAGAAGAAGCTTGTCCAAGGCCTACCGTCGCATTTTACAGCGTGTATTTATTTATTTTGACTTTGAATTCTGATCAACTCCGAGAAGGGATGACTGAAATAAAAGTAAGTTAAAAAAAAGAAGCTATTTGTGTCATTTAATTTCTCTTTTAAGAATAGAAATCCATATCGCCCAGCCCTACTCTTTGTCAGCGTATTCTTCCAATCCTAGTTTGGGGTGTTGTGGCTGATACATACACTGGAATGTAAAAAAAAAAAACCACCCCCTCTGAATGTGTTTACATTTTGTCAAATACAACCACAAACCTAAAAATATTCTAGTGGGATTTTATGTGACAAACGAAATGTAGAACTTTTTTTTTTTTTTTAAGAAATAAAACAAATGTATGGTGTGCAATTATATTCAGCCCTGTTTAATCTGACACCCCTAAATACAATCCAGTGCAACCAATCAACCTCAGAAGTCGCCTAGTGAGCAAGTAAGAGTCCATCTGAGTGCAATTTCAACCAACTGTTCTTTGAAGATCTTGAAGGTGTGTTGGAGAACATAAGTGAAAAAAAAGAAATCATAAAGAACAACGATTAACTCATTTTTGTTCGCTCCACAAAACTGGTGTTTTTGGGAGAATAGCAAGAAGAGGGTCAAAAGAAGTCCAGTTGATGCTCCAAGCCGTGTAAGGTAGAAGAAGACTGTTTGGTCAGAGGAGACCAAAATAATATATATATATTTGTTTTGCCTCATTCAAAATGTGTTGGGGGAAAAACAAACAAACAAAAAAAAAAACAATAACACAGCACATCCCCCAAAACACACCATCCCCACATTGGAACATGGTGGTGGCAGCATCATGCTGGGGGGGAGGCTTTTCTTTAACATGGGCAGGGAACTGGTCAGAGTTGATGGGAAAAATGGATGGAGCTAAAATAAAAGGCAATACTGGATGAAAAGCTGTTAAATGCTGCAAAAGATTCAAAACAGGGCCAGAGGTTCAACCCCAGTGGTTTAGATCGAAGCTTATTTATGTGTTCAAATGGCCTAGTCAAAGTCCAGACCTAAATCCAATGGAGAATGTGTGGCAAGAGTTGAAAATGAATGTTGCCAGACAAACTTCATCTGTAGTGGAAGTTCTTTCTTGAGTTCTGTCTTTCTATTACATAAAATTCAAAGAAAATACATAAAAAAGATTCTAATGGGGCAAATTGTGAAATAGTTAAGGCAGTATGAATACTTTTGCATGGCACCTTGCCTAATTTTATCGCGATTGAATTTCTGAAAATTGCACATTTAAATTAGTTTTGGAGGGTTGTTGTTTTTTTTGTCTATAAACCAAATTCAAAATGTCTCATTACATATTTACATATGGATTCTACATGTTTTGAAGCATCATATAACTCCTAACTTCTATTCAGGCACCATATCTTTAGGCTTAGCATAACAAATGTTTTCTAAGGTTCCAAATAAAATTGTTTTCATAGAAAAACGGAACATAAGACTGATCATGCCGGAAAGCATGACAAAACCTTCACCCATGCCGTATTAAAGACATCCCTACATAATATATAATACATAGTCATGCCACACCAAGTAAGGCAAATATCGGTGAGGCCAGAGCAAAAAGTGACTCAGCAGTGGAGTATTTCTTACTTTTCACAGTCTGGATCCAACATGGGGTTTGTTACAGGACAATCATCTAAAACAGGAATGAGTCAACAGTTTACGTGGAATCTCACAGATCACGCTCGTTGTCAGCCAACACCGAAACGACTCAAACGACTGGAAGAAATCCAGACACCAAGTCTTCCTAGATGTTTAGCCGTTTTTATTATCCGATATGTGGAGATCAGTGCGTACACACAGAAACACAGCCTTGTAGGAGTATTCATTCCCCTGGGCCTTTTCACATTTTGTCACATTTCAGACTCAAACTTCAATGTGCTTCGTTGGGATCGTACGAGACAAAGAGTTTGCCACAAGCAACAGAGCGGAGACAAACCAGAGGAAAAAGGTGATCTGGTCAGATGGGAACCAGATTTTTTGTTTTTGTTTTGCTTCCTTCATATAAATAGTATGTGTGGCAGAAAACTAGCACTGCATATCTCCCTAAAAACAGATATGAGTTTCAATGTGAAGCATGGGGGTGGCACCATCATGCTGTGGGGTTACTTTTCTTCAGCCAGGACAAGGAAGCTGGTCGTAGTGGCTGCAGAAGACCTTAGGCTGGGATGATAGTTCACCTTTCAGCAGGACAACAACCTGAACTTTAACTAAATTCGTGTGTTAGAATGATCAAAGTCAAAACATAAAACTAATTGAGAATGAGAATCTGTTTACACATGTTCTCGATCCAATCTTACTAAGCTTCAGGTATTTTGTAAAGAAGAATGCAGTGCAAATCTGATTCTGCAGCAGAATGTGGTTCTATAAATGATTAACTGAGGGATTTCTGAATCCATATTCATATCTGTAAAAAGAAAAAAGAAAAGGTTCAGAACTATGTAACCTGTTACGTAGGGGTGACCGTGGCTCGATGGGTAGAGTAGTTGGCTTGTAATTGGAGGGTTGTACTTCCCCATTAGCATTATGCTATACTTTGTGTTGGCCTACCAGAATAAATCTCAGAATACTTTGAAAGCTGTGGTTTCACCGTGGCAAAATGTGAAATTATTTAAGAGGGTGTGATTACTTTTGAAAGGCACTGTGTAAATGACCTTTAATATGCTTAACACATAACTTCAATTGTTGTTTTTCTGTTTATTTATTTAGCTTCTGAACATAAGTTACGGTTAGGTCATTATTTATCATATATTAAGCAGACATTATACTCAGTGCTTTTATTCTGAAGACGTCTCGCCGAGACCTCAATAAACATCCGGTTGTTTGGATTTTATCGGCAGTTAGAAAAGTGTTCTAGCAAGACTACGAGTGTTTTATCAATACTAAAAGTGTATCTAAGTTACATGAATCTCACTAGCACCTGGCTAAGAAGAGGCACAAGGTTTGCTTCTTTTGTTACATTTCATGCGATGTTATATCTGGCTCAAGTTTGGTTGCCGCTGACAGATTCACGTACGTAACGTGTTGTGGTTAGCGGTAGCTACTATTAGCATCAGTCTGTATTCAAGCAAGACGGAGCTAAGCTAATGCGTTGGTTGTTTTATTAATGTAACAGGATGTATTTTGTATGTTTTATGTAAGGTTCGCTAAAGTTAAAAACTATTGATTCAATTAAAGGAAAACTTAAAAAAAAAGTTTATTTCATGGTAATATAGCACTCCATTGGAGATAGTCTAAAAAATAGACAAAGGGAGAGTAAATTCATATGTTTGTTTATCTGATAAGAGCAGTTAAAAATAATTTCATTTAAGTAAAAAGAAAGGGTAACTGTAATTTTCTTTTCTTCATAGCTCTTACGGTGTGTTCATACAATGCGTTCATTAATGGATCACAGTTCGTAAATAAAGGAATATGAAACATCAGTTTGAGAGTTCTACCATCACTTAGCCGGGACGCTACAGTAAGAGCTTCACCTCATCGGTCCCAACACGCTGCTGATTAAGGTCAATAGCAGACGGATTCAGCGTGATTTTCATTGATTGTGACATCTACACAACATGGAAGCACCAGCAACGACACCTCCAGACGACAGAGACTGAACAGACAACGGATAAGGACAATGAAGAGGAGGATCTTCGTCGCTCTGGTCGTGCATGGAATCTCACGGAGAGGATGCTAGAGTATCATAAAGAGGAGGGTCACAAAAAGGAAAAAAAGGTTGACTCACATTTCTGAACAAGGGAAGATCCAGAGAAGGGCATTAAAGCTGCACGAGCTAGGTTCACAACCTATGATCAGGAAGTTATGCAGGAAGCAAGTGTTCAATCTGCTGATCAGAGGAGAACAAGAGAACAACAGCATGTGCATCCTGAACAACCCGTGTCTTCAGCTCTCATGCAGCAGCCCACTGATATTACAGTGTCAACGTCACCTGCACAAACAGATGCAAGTCATCTGGCTCAAGTAGTCCAAGATAGCATAGCTCTGAACAGGCTTCCAATGCCAGAACCATCTGTGTTTACTAGTGACCCTATCCAGTTCATCGAGTGGAAGGGTTCCTTCATATCACTCATAGATAAAAGGAAGATTTTTTCAGCTGACAAACTGCATTATTTGAAAAAATATGTAGCAGGTTCAGCTCGAAAGACACTTGATGGCATATTTTATAGAAATGAAGATGAAGCCTTTATTGATGCATGGAACCGTCTCAATCAAAGGTATGGTCAGCCGTTTGTTATACAAAAGGCATTCAGAGAAAAACTAAAAAACTGGCCGAAGATCCATCCAAGAGATGGTGAGGGACTCAGAGCGTTTGCTGATTTCTTTCTCTCATGTCTGGAAGCAATGCCTTATGTAAAAGGTCACCTTAAAAGAAAGCTGGCAAAGGACGACAAGTACAAGGAACACTACGTGAAGTTTATGGATGAAATCATCAGAAAGGGTGAGGCAGAGGAAGTTCATGATCAAGGGAAGGAAGGAGAGAAATGGTATATTCCCCACCACGGAGTCTACCATTCTAAAAAATCTGATAAACTCCGTGTGGTTTTTGATTGCTCTGCCAAGTTTAGGGGAACAAGCCTGAATGATCATCTTCTGTCAGGCCCAGATCTGCTAAAAATTCTGAATGGCGTGCTTCTCAGATTCAGACAAAGCTGTGCTGGAGAGTATACCTTTATCTGAGCGCGCTGCTGAAGTGAAACCTCTGGACCTGGTCTTCGAGGATGTGACTTTAGAGAGCCTTGGGAATCCACTGGCACATTGAATCAGATACCTTCAGATTTTGGGTCCACCTAAAAGACCAGCCAGCAACACGACGTGGTATCCTGTCTACGGTTGCCTCCCTTTTTGACCCACTGGGGTTTGTTGCACCTTTCCTGCTCACTGGAAAAAGAGTGCTTCAGGAAATATGCAGACACGGCACAGGCTGGGATGATCCCCTCTCCAGTGAACTGCAACCAGTGTGGGAGCGCTGGAACAATGATCTTACAAATTTGGAGAAAATCACCATACCACGTTGCTATGTGCCTCCTGGTTTCGGACAAGTTGTGAGATAGGAACTACACCACTTTTCCGACGCAAGTACCTTGGGTTATGGTCAGTGTTCATATTTGAGACAAGTGAACAAAGATGGAAATGTTCTTTGTGCTTTGGTCATGGGTAAATCCCGAGTGGCCCCAATCAAAGTCACAACAATCCCTCGGCTAGAACTGGCAGCTGCTGTTGTGTCAGCCACAGCAAGCAACACCTTGAAGGAGGAGCATGGTTTAACAGATGTCACTGAATATCTCTGGACTGATTCGAAAGTGATCTTGGGATATATCAACAATGAGGCACGTCGTTTTCACACCTTCGTGTCAAATCGGATACAGAAAATACATCTCAGCTCCTCTCCTCAGCAATGGAGATATGTCTCAACCAATGACAACCCTGCAGACATCGCATCTAGGGGATCAAGTGCTAGTGAGATTCTCATATCAAGCTGGTTCACAGGACCTCAGTTCTTACAGGAGAAAGAGATACCTCCAGCCACAGACGTTAGCGCAGACATACAGATTGGAGACCCTGAAGTCAAGAGGATTCAGACTCTAAACACACAGACACAGGAACAGTTAAGTCTCTCAGACCGCTTGTCAAAGTTTTCTTCATGGACAAAGGCAATCCAGGCTGTCGCTCGTCTCATTCGTCGTGCCAGGAACGATAAGTCAATAGACCACAGCACTGTACAAGAACGAGAAGATGCATGCTGCATCATCATCAGAGACTTACAGAGACAAGTGTATCCAGAAGAGATAAAGATGCTCAGTAAGGTATCTTAACTTCCTTCTCTTAGTAAAATGTTTCAGATGGATGCTTTTCTCGATCAAGATGGACTCCTTAAGGTGGGAGGAAGACTAAAAAATGCATCACTCCCTACCTCACTGAAGCATCCAATCATCATACCAAAGAATCATCACATCAACTAGGCAATAATTGCTTACTGTCACGAGAAGGTCCAACACCAGGGAAAAGGTTTGACTATTAATGAGATTAGATCAAATGGATTCTGGATTCCAGGAATCAACAGAGCTGTTGCAACACATCTACATCAATGTGTTAAATGTCGGAAACTCAGAAGGTTCACAGAGGAACAGCGAATGGCAGATTTGCCGTCTGAGCGTGTGGATCCATCACCACCTTTCACCTACTGTGGAATGGACTGTTTCGCCCCATTTCTCACCAAACAAGGACGCAAGGTATAAAAGAGATACGGTCTGCTTTTCACTTGCCTTTCCTGTCGAGCTATCCACATTGAAATGTTAGATGACATGTCAATGGATGCCTTCATAAATGGACTTCGTTGCTTCATTGCCATAAGAGGAGCGGTACGTGACATAAAATGTGACCAAGGAACGAACTTCGTTGGAGCTAAAAATGAACTGAATGAAGCTCTCAAGCAAGTGGATGCTAATCGCCTGATTACGTTTTTAGCTGAAAAACAATGTGACTTTAGCATGAACGCTCCGCATGCAAGCCATGCTGGAGGTGTATGGGAGAGACAGATCTGAACGCTGAGGAATGTTCTTCGTTCCACTCTTTCATCCTCATCAGCCAGACTGGATGATGCCTCTCTACGGACGTTCTTTTATGAGGCAGCCGCTATTGTGAACAGTCGTCCACTCACAGTTGACAACTTAAATGATCAAAATAGTCCAGAGCCACTAACACCTAATCACCATGAAATCCACTGCAGCCTTACCAGCTCCTGGCCGATTCATCAGAGAGGACATGTATGCCCGTAAGAGGTGGGGTTGTGTTCAGTATCTGGCAGAGCAGTTCTGGGGCCGGTGGAGAAGAGAGTATGTCTACAATATTGCCACCAGACAACGCTGGCATACTCCAAGGAGGAACCTCAAGGTTGGTGACATTGTGATGGAAAAGAAAGAGGATTTGCCTCGTAACGAGTGGAAGTTGGCTAAAGTTGTAGGGACAGTGACTGATAAAGATGGACTAGTGAGGAGAGTAAAGGTTCGTGTTGGAGATCAGAAGGTAGGAAGGGAGGGACAGCGTTCTTGCAAGCCATCCATCGTTGAACGTCCAGTACAGAAGCTGATCTTGCTTCTAGAGACTGTTTGACCATCAACTTCATTCCACAACCATATCCTTTTCAGCAGGGGTGGAGAACCTTGGCCCTCATCCTGCAAAGTTTCCATCTTTCCCTGCGTCAAGACACCTGATTCAAATTAACTAGTAATTGTTCAGAACTTCATTGGCTGTTGGATCCATTTGATTTGATTTGAGTCAGGTGTATTGAAGCAGGATTGCATGGAAAACTTAGAGGAATTCGGCCCTCGAGGACCAGGGTTCCCCACCCCTGCTTTACAGTATGAAGATTTTCTGGACATTTTTGACTAAAGCATTAAGGATTAAGGGTTACATGAGTTAAAAATCATTCATGCTTTACATCCCATGATTGATGACAACCAGTAATGATTTGGTGGGAGTGTAAATGACCTTTAATATGCTTAACACATAACTTCAATTGTTGTTTTTCAGTTTATTTATTTAGCTTCTGAACATAAGTTACGGTTAGGTAATTATTTCTTATATATTAAGCAGACATACTCAGTGCTTTTATTTTGAAGGCGTCTCGCTGAGACCTCAATAAACATCAGTTTTTTTGGATTTTATCGGCAGTTAGAAAAGTGTTCTAGCAAGACTACGAGTGTTTTATCAATACTAAAAGTGTATCTAGGTTACATGAAACTCACTAGCACCTGGCTAAGAAGAGGCACATGGTTTGCTTCTTTTGTTACATTTCATGCGATGTTATATCTGGCTCAAGTTTGGTTGCCGCTGACAGTTTCACGTACGTAACGTGTTGTGGTTAGCGGTAGCTACTATTAGCATCAGTCTGTATTTAAGTAAGACGGAGCTAAGCTAATGCGTTGGTTGTTTTATTAATGTAACAGGATGTATTTTGTATGTCTTATGTAAGGTTCGCTAAAGTTAAAAACTATTGATTCAATTAAGGAAAACCTAAAAAATAAGTTTATTTCATGGTAATATAGCACTCCATTGGAGATAGTCTAAAAAATAGACAAAGGGAGAGTAAATTCATATGTTTGTTTATCTGATAAAAGCAGTTAAAAATAATTTCATTTAAGTAAAAAGAAAGGGTAACTGTGATTTTCTTTTCTTTATAGCTCTTACGGTGTGTTCATACAATGCGTTCATTAATGGATCACAGTTCGCAAATAAAGGAATATGAAACATCAGTTTGAGAGTTCTACCATCACTTAGCCGGGACGCTACACACTGTACATACACGGATACCATTTTCCAGATCTTGTGCTTTGCTAATATGATCCTCTTGCTGGCCGGGCTTTTTTAGTCGCCTCTCCTCCTGCTTCAGTCTGCCTCCTGTGTTCTGTCAGAACACTGTTTTGTCATTCTTGACTCTGGTGTAAACTGTTTAGAGAGGGACACTTTCAAATTCCTGGCCAGAGCCTGGCCACTCCTTAAAAGGCCATCCGATGGCTCTGATGTACCTGTCAGTCTTTTCGGTTGCATCTCTGCTATTGATGTCATCCCAAAGGAACGTAAGCATCACTCCGAGGGCCCAACAACTCAAAACTAAAATGCTGATTCCATTTTAATTCTCAATTACAACTCACTCTACACAAAATGACTCAGACAGCTGTAAAATACCAGTTGGTTTGCTGCTGAATAGATGTACTGAAAGAATTCTGGGCTTCACATACGGCAGCAGAGTGAAATTAAACCAGTGCTGAGTGAGGAAGCTATTAGGAGGACAAGGCACATCCCTCCAGAACAATGGTGGTGATCTACAGGTTGGAACAGCCATAAGCTGTTTTTTTCCCTTTAATCCTAAATATAGACTGTTACCATAGTGCATTACAAGCAGAGACCAATTTTTCGTGACAAAACCTAATAAAATTTGTATTATTTCTGTCTGTAGTTCTTCAATCCCGGGAAAGCCCCCAAATTGTTACATTCCCATAAATGGTTAGCTTTACCAACAAAAAACATGAGCGAAAGAGAAACAAGCTTTATAACAATTTTCAGAGAAAAAAGCAGACACCCTCCTTTGAAAAAGAGAAATCCCTCAGTAGGTTTATCTTCCTCTTGGAACTTAATGTCAAAATGTATCACTGCAGCATTACCCTAAAACCAACAGAGGGTGCTGGTCATTTCACCCTTTCGTGCTTATGTAGTTTCATACTAGACTTTTTCCACTCTAAAAAAGGCATCAATTCATACCAAATGGATGGATATTTCATACATGCTTTGATAACCAACATCTTTCAAGTAATCACCTCATATTCTGCTGTAAGAAAATGTAGCTATACAAACGCAGTGAAGAACACCTACCAGCACAAGGTTGATTGGAGTTATTTTGGTTTGATCTTTGGCCATCAACGTGTCATACTTCACAAAATGATAAATGCCCTATACTTGTATAGCGCTTTATGTAGTCTCAAGGACCACAAAGCACTTCACACTACATTCACGCACTGGTGGTGGCAAGCTAGACTGTAACCACAGCTGCCTTGGGGCAGACTGACAGAAGCGAGGCTGCCATTTAATCGGCGCCAACAGGCCCTCTCACCACCAAAAGCAGGCAAGGCGAAGTGTCTTGCCCAAGGACACAAAGATTGAGAAGGCCCGGAGAAGCAACCCACCGCTTACGGGACAAATTCCTACAACCCGAGTATCTATCTCCACAAATCATGAAAATACTTTACTATAACGGACCAATATGCAAGGGTTTTAGTGAATAGGTATGAAATGGTTTGTTTATCGATAAAAAAATGGAAGTAGTAATGGAGAAAAAGAGCCTATGAAATGACAAAGGAGCAAACTGACCAGGAGCAACAACAGGAATCAAAACGCCAGACTAGACCTTTCCCAAGGAGACAATGTTCCCCACCAAAGATAGGAACTCCACAAACAGCCAAATTACCAAATGGCTAAGCACCACAGCATGCAACATACAGATTGATAGATTGAGGTTTTAAATGGTCCAACTCCACTATGTCAAAGAACCTCAGTGCCTCACCATTTAACCTGACAATTAGTACAAACTAAATCATTAATGTAAATAAAATAATAAAGTAAAATAAGACTAGAGTTGTCTCTACATCTTTGTGAAACAGTAGGTGCGTTTCCACTATTGGAGCTTTAGGGTAATTTGACCAGACAATCCCGATATACGCGCGTCTCCACTTCATCGGGTCAGGCCGTTTTCGGCGCCATTTCAGGAACCAACGGAGTACCTGTATGGGGGGGGGGTACTCGGAATGGCCTGATCGAGTCGCTCAGCGGCAGCTGTGGTTAAGTCGCGCCGATTGGTTGTAATTCAGAGGGATATGAGCAGACGTCGCCAAACAACCGGCTTTGTAAAAATAAGAAGAGTTGCTGGCAGTTACAGTTTAAAACAACAGCAAACAGAAACACAGCAAGAATTCCTGCTTCTTCCATGTCGATCTCTTGTTACTACTGCTGCTGTGTGCTGATCAGTGACGCTGCTCACTGCAGAGAGAGTCGTGATATGCGGATGTCTTTAGCTGATTCCTTAAATTCCCCCACCACAAGTCAAGCATCTCCTCCTCACGGTGCTTGAGCCTCCAAACTAAATGACACGTGACTCTTAGACTGATTACCCTTTCCTAAGCTTTTGCTTTATTCAGGTAGCGGATACGCGAATCCACTGACAAACCCGACACTTCTTTTCGAAGGTGATAGATGATCAGTTCTTGCTGACTCTTTGCACATCGATGGACGGGACTGAAAAACAAATGCAAATATTCCCAACGTACCCTTTTGTTTTTTGATAATGTGCTGCCAGTACACCAACAAAAATATACTATATGGCATTTAGCTTAGCCAAAATGATGGGCTTCCATGAAGTTTACTGATGAGTAACCTGACAGCAAGCGTAATTACTAATGGCAATTTTTATTATAATGCATCTGAAATTATAAACTGAGAATTACAATATTACTGATGTCTTTGGTCTCTGAGAAAAAATTAAGATGTACATCCAGTAAAATGCCTTGGTTGTAGGAATAATGGTATGTAATGTTTCAAATTCTAAAAGTATATGCCAATTAAAACTAATTAACAGTCATACTATATCAGAATTCTTAAACTAGACATCCCAATAGTTATTGTATGATTAAAACTGTATTTACTGAGAAAATATTTACAGAGAGAAAGCTGATTTTTCCCCCCCATCTGTATCTTACTGTACCTGTATCAGGTATTGGCACACGAGAAAACCAGAACCAGATCCCAGAGTTCCTCAGGGTTCTGTTCTGGTACCCATCTTTGTTCTTTCCTTGCTGATGATATTTTAGATGTACTTCTTTAAACCCTAAATTGTCCTCCGTAATTACCTGCCTGTGGTAGAGCAAAAATGATCCAGAACTAAATTCAGGGAAAAACAAAACTTTAACTATTGCCACAAATCTCTGTTCTTCGACAGAAACGTATATTTAGGGTTTTTGATGAAACCCAGACACAGTAGTTTATGTGTCGTTTCTGATTAAGTTTTGTGTCAAACCTTTTTTTTAAGCTTTCATTCCTCTTGAGTTCAGACCGACCATCGATTTTTAAAGAAGCATTTGCAGCCCTAGTTAGATTTTCCGGACTCAAAGGATCAGTAAAATCTCAATTTACGAAAACATGACTCAGGAGACGGGTACAAACAACCCCACGATCATTAAAAATATAAGAAACAACAGTCAGCGATCGGAAATAATATGGCTGAGATTACAGAAATATAAAATGGAAACTCGTCAAGGAGGCTGATCGTAACACTTAAGGAGCTGGAGGATTCTCCAACATGGAGCAGCCGTGTTCTAAAATCTCTTGCATCCTCAATATGTTGAGGCTAAGGAGCAAATCTGCGAGACACTTCTTTTCTCTCAAAGAAACCCCCCAGATCTCTCTAAAAATTCATCAAACCTTGTGAGTGAAAATTTTATGGTCTGATAAAACCAAAAAGTGCAAAACCTACACTAAGCATTGCCTAAAGAACAGCACGCTTATGTGAAACACGGTGGTGACAGCATCGTAATTTGGGGTTACTCTTTTTCAGATGGAATTGGGATATTAAAGTGAAGGTGGATGAAAATACGAACAGTACTTTGTATCCGCCCGTCTTGCCCCCAAAAACCTTCAGGTGCATAAAGAGAGGCTTCATTTTTCTGCATTACCATGGGAACAAACACCCAAAACCTTTTGTGAGGGGAGAAGTAACGTTTTGGAAAAGCCGTTCTAGAGTCCAGTAACAGATTGGATCGCTTTCCAGATAAACACATTCTTCTCTGAAATATGTAAATCAGACCTAAAGCATCATCCATCACTATAATCTGCAAAGTGAAATACTGTTCTAACTGTTTAATAAGCCAACCCTTACTCTTTACATTGCAATATCTCAGTTTGTTCTTTATTGCCGAAGGCTTCAATATATCATAACAAAAACCATATGAGCAGCACTCTGTTCCCATAAGCTCCCCTATTCGATGCTGCAATACAGAGGGGGGAAAAGGGGGGGGGGGGCATCTGATCCCACCTGGGGGGAGAATCCATAATCCATCCCGTGAACACTTCAGAACAACATACCTTACTCTTAACCTCGGCAGAAAGTCCAAAGGCTGGGCCGCTCCTGAAGTGTGTTGTCATCCTGCAGTTAGTGTCTGTTAGCAGATGGAGCCGAGGAAGGCGTTTGAAAAAAAAAAAAAAAAAAAAAAATGGAGAAAACAGGTTGCGGTGCTCTGTCCGGGGCAGGGACACGCAGAGGTTCCTCGAGAAACCACGGAGGTGTTCTGTACAAATAAAACAGCCTGCTTTAATTAGCTTCGGGAACAGCTGTTGAGCCTTTCTGACAACTTTCTAACTCTCGTCGGAATCCTTTTAAACTCTTCCCATGCTTGCGCTCTCTGATTGGCTGGCGCCGCTGTCCAATCTGCACGCAGCATCTCCCGTCAAAGGGGAGAATGATGTCATCGCTCGGATATTGGCTTTTTTTAATGATATGTCATTTTTTCCACCTTCCGCCATTCAGACAGGGATGAGTTCGAGTTCCGCCTGTGTTCGGGTGACATATTCTGTATGGGGGTGCCGTTTGTAAAGTTACACTGTCACAAATTGACAGTAATAATTTGGATAATTCATTCTTTTATGTCACGATTTATAACTAGATGTTTAGTTAGCAAGCTAAATATTTAGTCTACAGCCCAGGCCTAAATGTTTAGTTCAAAGCTAAATATTTTAGTTATTAACTAAATACTTTGCAATATTTAGCTTTCTATCTTATCGAACCTTCAATATTTAGCTTGGAGCTAAATATTTAGGCCTCGTCTGTAGACTAAACATTTAGCTTGCTAAATTGTTAAATTAGCAAGCTAAATATTTAGTTTTAAATTAAATAGATAGCTTCCAATGTTATATCCCATGTGTTTTTTTTTTAAATCACCAAATCATGTAAAGTACATTGAATTACCCTGCTGTTGAAAGTGTGCTATACAAATAAAATTGCCTTGCCTTGCCAATCTATTTAATATTTAAATATTTAATGTCAAGCTAAATAGGTAGCTCCAAGCTAAACATTTATTATTGAGATATTTAATTTCAAGCTAAATGTTTAGGCCTAGTCTGTAAATTAAATACTTAATCTAAATATTTAGCTTGCTAACTACATATTCCGTTTGAAATTAAATAGTTAGGTCCAAGCTAAATATTTAAATATTTAATGTCAAGCTAAATAGGTAGCTCCAAGCTAAACATTTGATATTGGATTTTAGTAATAGCTCCAAGGTAAATATTTAGGCCTAGTCTGTAAACTAAATACTTAAACAAAATATTTAGCTCGCTAACTAAATACTTTGTTTGAAATTAAATAGTTAGCTCCAAGCTACATATTTAATATTTAGATATTTAATTTCTAGCTAAATATTTAGGCATAGTCTGTAAACTGAAGACTTAAACTAAACATTTAGCTTGCTAACTAAATATGTAGTTAGAAACTGTGGCAATTATAAATGAACCAAAAAACATGGGGGAAATATGACTTAGAAAAATGAACCCCCACTTTCTTTCTCTTATGACAGGCCAAATCACGCAAATAATTGCTGGTAAATTTCGACTGTGTAACTTTACAAATGGGACTCCATAATTCTGCTCTCACTCAGAGCTCAAAAACACTTCCTCTGTGTTATTCTAGAAATATTAGAACTGGTTGTGCCAATCTTTATGTTTATAATTTTGATCCACTCCTCTTAGCAGAATTGTTTCAATATAGCCTGACTGGATCGTGCATGAATGGCCGCAGCATCTCTGTTGGAGTTTTTTAGACTTTGACTAGGCCATTTCAAGAACCTTTGTTTCGCTAAAAAATGTGTTTTTTTTTTTTTTTTCTTTAAAAAAAAATGCCATTCAGAGGTGGACTAGCTGGTGTGCCTCAAGTCATTATCTTGCTGGATAACCCAAGCGTGCCTGAGCTGTGCAGCCCCGAACCACCACACCGCCACCACCATGCTTGACTGTTGGTATGATGTTCTCTCTCTGAAATACACCAGATGCAATGGCATGTTCACCTTCCAAAAAGTTGCAGCATTGTCTTGTCCGTCCTCAGACTATTCTCCCAAAGCCAGGATGAATTTTCCCTGTTTATTTCTTTATTTCGTATTATTGAACCTAAATACTGAGGCGAGAAAAGCCCGCAATGCCTTCAAATGAAGATCGCTAAGGCAGTTCCAGTTGAAGAGGGTATTGCTGGCAGAAGCCTGACTTCACTAAAGACTTTGGAGTTGGAGAAGACGCAGCTTCTTTTTAGAAATGCCCATGCCATCGCAAAAAAGGGAAGGCCTTTCACCGACTTCGCATGGATGTGTGAGTAAGTGAATCGTCCATTCTATTTACATGTTTCAGAATCTGCATTTAAAATTATACAGAGTGATGTACATGCTTATACTGACACAGAGGAAATGTTACGTTTGATTTCAAAAAGAAAAAAGAAAAGTACACTGTAAATGTACTCTCTAGGTGCTAACTTTGGCTTTATTTACATGATAATTAATTTAGGGTGGACAGGAAAAAAGGCTTGAAGATAGGAGAGACATATACAAATGACCACCAAGCAAAAGAGTTCGTACACTACATAGCTGAGGATGAGAGGAGAAAGATGAAGGAAAGATTATCAGATGGCAAGTTCATGTCAGTCATGTCAGATGGATCCCTGGATAGTGCAGTGATGGAAGAAGAAATGGTTTATGTCAGGAGTGCTAGTGAGGGAAAAGTTAAAGTTGATTTTGTTGGGGTTAAAGCTGTCTCAAAGCCGGATGCTGCAAATATAGCTGAAGCTGTGTGCAGTATAATGGACAGGGATGTCAGCACTGATTGGAAGAACAAGCTGGTTGCCATCACCACAGATGGAGCATCTGTAATGACAGGGGTAGACAATGGTGTAGTTACAAAACTGCGAGGAGACAGATCAAATGTGCTCGGGATCCACTGCATGGCCCATAAGGTTGAACTCGCCTTTTCTGACGGAATAAGGAAGAATGTGATGGTCAGGAAAGTTGAGGACCTGTTGAGTGGACTCTACACCTTATATCATAAGAGTGGCGTAAACAGGGCCAGCCTAAAGGAACACTTCAGGGAGCTCCACATGAAGGCTTCGATGCCAACCAGAATAGGTGGAACCCGTTGGCTACCACATCTCTTCAATGGACTTGATCATTTTCTCAGGGGATATGCTGGCATTGTCCACCACTTAGAGGAGAAGGTATGTTAATTCACAGCCTACTAAAACTAGTAGTGTAGATAGATAAAATGTTCTCTAAATCTGATACTCTGCATGAGTTTTAAATGTTGCCTGTGATAATGTAGTTGTTTTGTTTGTGGTCCCAGGATACCACAAACACCAATGCTGTTCTGAGGGCAAAGACCAAGGGGTTCCTCAACATAGCCAAGGATGGTGGAGTGCTCAGGTTTTGCTGCCTTCTCCATGAGACCATCTATCAACTGAGCAACCTTTCCAAGTCACTGCAGAGGTCTGTGTCAACCCTGGCTGAAGCTCAGAGCTGTCTGTCTTCCACTCAGGCTGTCATTGAAAAGTACAAGTCAAGGTATGTATCCTATCATGTATTCTTTGGTTTTAGGTTGTGTTGGTGTGTTTTCAAATAGATAGATACATGGATGGATGGATGTAAAGACACTAATCTATCTGCACAACTGTAGACCTGGGCCTGAGCTGAGATCAGTGCTGGACAGAGACACCTATGAGGGAGTCCTCCTGAAGCCTTCTGATTCCGGCCAGGATGACAAGGCAAAGAACCAGCTGATCGATTCTCCGTGCCAATGCATCACTGTGAGATTTAGTGATGTGAACAGTGGTGTCCTGCATGCTATGCGACTGACCAATTTCCAGTGCTGGCCAGAGGCAGACACGAGTTGCGGTTAGTAATGGACAAATCTTGCCAATGCATTTTATGATTTAAGACAACTTCTGAACTTTGTAGTAATGTTTTCCCTTGTTCTCAGACTTTGGTGATGAGGAGATAAACAAGCTCACTAGTCACTTCCGACCTCTTCTGCTGTCTGCTGGAGTGGATGTGGACTTGATCCCTGATCAATGGACAATTCTCAAGGCTGAACTGTACACAGCGGGGCATGATGATGTGGTTTTTTTGTTTGTTTTTAAGATATTTTAGCCTACTTCATGTTGTGAGGCTTATGGGATTTCTTACTTCTACAGGCCTGGGTGTTGTGGCGACTGACACTGAACCGAAAATGTAATTAATCCCATTTAATCCATGATTTACCAAGGGGGTAGTTACTTTTCACATAAGGCATGGCTGATTTGGATAGGGTTTTTCTTTTTCTCTTTGCTTAATGAAATTTTAACGGTGAATTATGTGCTTACTCTGATTATCATGATGTAAAGAAAAGCTATAATAAAAACAGTAAAGCAGCTTTTCATGGCTCATTCTGACCTTTATAATATACAGTACATACATACCCATTGCGGGAATATGAATATTATGTATAATGTGGGGCAATAACAAAATGTGTGAACCAGTGATCTTATGTAACAAACAGCCAACATTTTTTGTTAGAAAGTTATTAACCCTCTTTACTAAAAGAATTGTTGGCCCTCTATTTTTTTTCTTTTTTTCAACCCTGGTTCTCACACTGCCCTGCATTTTTTAATTAAAAGCCTTTTGCTGAACCGAAATCCTCGGAATCAGATGCGTGTTGAAGCAGGGAAGCGTCTAAAATATGCAGGGCAGTGTGCCTTGCGGGAGCAGGGTTGGGAAATACTGCTCCGTTTGGCCCTTTAAAGGCATGTCCGCAAGTTTTACACCTTAATATAATGTTTTTTTTCAAATGTTATGGTGGAATTTTATCATCCATTATGTTCATTTTTCGAGTTATCACCACCTTACAGGGGTCCTTGGCTTTTTTCTGCACAATAGAACTTTTGAGCAGCGACACGCCGCCGGAAGTGTTCTGCTTTACGGCAGAGTCATACATCCTCACTGTTTAGAGACTGTAGAGATAGCTGATCCACCAAAGAGACCAAAAAATCCCATATCAGAAAAAGCTAGAAAAAGAAAAAAAGAACGTGATAGAGAGAGAGAGCAAAGACCAGAGTAAATATTGGGCCGTCTTTTCCTTGTTGGAGAGCTCTTTTGGAACTAACGTCATGTACTACGGACGCCGAGTTAGCCGTGCTGCTAATGGATAGGTAAGTAATCAATGATTTCACCGGGGTTATAGTGTTTGGTCTGGCATGATGTTGTTATACAGTCCTGAGAAAGCTATTTATTCAATGTGTGGAGGTGGATGAACATAGTTTGCACGGTATGCCTTACAGTAATGTGAATTACACAACCGAGTCGATCTCCGTTAGCCATCTAGAGGCTAACGTGATGCTAACGTGTAAGACTCGGTTCTGTAGATAAAGCTGCAAACTCCGGCGTAGTCGCTGTTTTTCAGTATATAAGTCAAACTTTTTTCTTTTGGTTTTGTCGAGCTAGTGATTTATATTTTTGTTGTTTGATTTTTTTCCTAAAAACACCTAAAGATGTAGGCTGATTCTAGTGTCAGGAGGTGTTTGCTACGTGGCGCTTAGACGTTCTCTGTATCTAATCCCACTGTTTTTCCAATTACCCCGACCTCCCCCACAACCTAAATACCTAGCTGTGAGGTCTTTACTCTAAATTACCCCGATTGTTACAGTTGAAATGCAAACTGAAATGGCATTTTATTGTTGTTTGGGCAAGCGATTTGGAAAGCAGCCACTGAAACATGCCTCCTATGAGCGACAGAGAGATTTGATTTTACGACAGTGATGTTGCGCGGCAAGCCTGAAGAGGGCGACAGAGAGCAAATATCATGAAAGTTGCGGAGTATGGCTTTAAAGAGCTTTTTTTTTTTACTTAGACAAAACAGCGACTTCATAGGCTTTTGCTTGTAAGCGAATATTGTTTGAAGATGCATTTTCTTGGCAGATAAAAAGCTAGTGAAATAGCTACCGAGCACACTGACGCGTGAGGCCGATTGCGGAGTGTGGTTTGCCTGTGCGTGAAAGCCACTGTAGGACGCCTGACGTCACCCTGGGAACAATGAGGTAGTTCTCCTCTTTTATCCCACTGCGTTTCTCCCCAGTCGCTCCACAGACGAGGACGAGGAGAGGAAGGCAGTGGGATTCAGGGGGAAACGAGGAGGCTGCTCCACGGACGGCGTGATTCACCGCCTGCCCCTTTCTTTGTTTGTCACGGCCATGTTGGGCCTTAACGTTAGAGGCCAAGAGGAGTTGTCTGGAAAACCTCACGGACGGATGAAGGAGCGACAAAATCGAGCGGCCATTACTGCAGCGGTGTGCTGTACCCACTGTCCTGCAGGTGCAAACATTCTGAAGGTGTGCAAATGACTACTGGACGTACTTTGTTGCGCTGCAGACGGCCTCATTCATCTGCACACGCGGCTGAAAAGAGTTGGCGCACAGAAGGGGTCTGCATGATAGATGATAGGCTTTCCGTGACCAGAACGGTAGAAATATTTCCACCATGTGGCTCGGTGCCGCTGTGAGGCGACGCTGTAGTTGAGGGGGAAAAAAAACGGAACGTGACGACAGAACGACGACAAGTTTCTGCCAGGAAAATATTCGACATTTCTCGCATTTTTTTCTTTCACTCAACCACCAACTCGAATTAATTTTGTTGGGTTGGATGTTACGTGACAGACTGAGGGACAAGAAGCCCCCCCAGGTGCCTCAAAATTTGTATGTCCTTAAAATCATACTTTTAAAAACTAATCGCTTGTTTATCCAGAAGCCTCTTATGGCCTTCAAAAAAATGATTAATTCGCCAAAATATATAATTGTAAATATAACCTTGGTTCCCTGAAAAAGGAAGTTATCCTCCTGAGACCCGGCACATTCATTTGTGTCCTTTATTGTGGACAATTTGTTCATCTTGATCTTCTTTTACTATTTTGATTTATCCTATTAAGCCCTACAGTAATGTTTAGAGGATATCCTGGGCTTTCAAGTGTCATTTGATAGGTCTACATGCTGGGAAGTCCTCCTTTTTTCCTCAATCAAAATGACTGACTTATCAGCAACCACATTTTATGAAAAGATGAGAGATAAGTCAAATAATCTTCATCTTTTGCAATTTCTTACCATGATAATTACATATATTCTTGTTAATTAACATGTCAATAACAATATTTTGACTTCTGAAAACAGTTTAATAATTTATCTTTTGAAATAACAGTGCTTTTATGAATGTCTATTGTGGAGGACACTGGGACACTTTTAGTGAATTGAATGACTTCGTCGTTGTAGGAGAAATAACATGAAACAGAAGAGATTCTATACAAGATAGTCAAGGGAGGTTGAGATTTGTGATAAGGGAAGATGGGGAAGACAGAGAGGAAGAAGATGCAGGAGAATCTGATGAAGAGACAGACTCAGAGCCAGACAAGGAGCAGGAAAGTCACTTTGTGGGAAAGAAAAAGCTCATGAATAATTTTGTTTTTTTGATCAAATTGAATGTATTCTTGGGTTAATGTCATAAGATGCTGTTAATTTTTTTGTTTTAAATTCAGTTGTATTTAGACGTGAATCGTCCTGTTGTCCACTACAGTGGACATGCTGTAAAATTAAAATTTTAATAAAAATGGTTTTTTTTAAATTAAATGGTAAGTTGTTCTTTTTGGCCTAAATAGATAGGAAATCACATGAAAAAGAAAATGGAAAACACTTCTTTTGTGTGGGATTTGTAAGAGCATCAATATTTGTGTTCGATTTTTCAGGATCTAACTTTTGTTTCAGTTAGTCTTGCCATATTATTAGTCCCTGTATTACTGCTCAGAAGGTTTGCCATATAAGTTTATTTCTTTGTGTTTGGTTTCTTAGTTTGTTGGGGTTTTTGGGATTTAAATAAAATCCTCACTATGCCTCTGATCAGCGGCTGTCTGCGTTTTGGCTCTGCTCCACGAAACATGACAACATGCGAATGTCATGACGGCACAGAGTGAGAGCAAAAGTATGGCTGTGAAAAATACATCTGTACTAAGAATGAAGGGAGAGTCGAATAAACAAGTTAATAAAACGAGGCCATAGGTTAAAAAGGAAACCTCACAAAACAAGGTAAGTTTCATTAGATTGCTCATGAGCAAACCCGATTGCTGAAGTCCCAGAAATGCAAAATACACCAGCCCTCAAAAAGAGATTCTGGGATGTTTAGCAGAAATGGGGAGAGCAGGCCTTTTCAAGGAAGACTTATTTATTTATTTATTTATTATGTACTTAGGCAGATGAGACAAAGGATATTTATGCTTAGAAATGTTCTTTTCTTTTTTTTAGAACAGAGAGATACAAGAAATAGTTTTGAAGTGTTTTCGCTCATAATTATTTTTACTCTATTTACACACAGGTGATTTTCACATTCTTCACCGAGGAGGTCCAGCATTGCCACCCTGCCTCGACCTCTTGCCGCTCCTTTGACTCCACCATGTATCGTTTTCTAGCTCCGCCACTGGCATGATCATGTGCGTTTGTGTAAAGCAGTGATCTTTGCTGGACTGAACCACGATGGAGCTATTGCTGCAAACAACCTTTTTGCACTCCCCTCGTTTTTCATTCCTACAACGACACCGGGCCCAGAGCTTGTTGCTTAGGTTTGGGGGTTTTTGTTGGGGTTTGGGGGGGATGGGGCCATTGATTGCACCATTGCTGCCATACCTTTGTGCACTTTTCCACAGAAAAGGAAGTTGGCCCAGGGGGTTCTGTGTTTAGCCGTTTCCTTCCTTGATTGTGCAACTGCTGCCATTAACTTGTAGTTTCTTACTATCATAGTAACATCTCCCAGCCCTGTGCTTCTCCGTTTAGCTCCGATTAGATTGAATGTTGGTGCCTCCAACTTTTGCGTACTCATTTTGCATGCGTCTTTCTTTCATGGAAGGTACTCCTGGCTCTGTTATTCAGTGCTTAGCTGTGTTAGCTATGCAGGCTTTCTTCTTGTGTGCATTGTTTCACACTAAATACTCTCTCTGTTTTTTGTTTAGCAGTGTCTCTGGCTAAAATACCATCACTGTTGGACAGTGTCTCCAACCCCATGCATGAAGCGGTTGCTGCTAGCTCCTTCAGCGACAGACTGCTGCATCTTAGGTGCATGAAGGAGCGTTACCGCAGATCCTTCTTCCCTGCAGCTGTGGGAGTGTATAACCACCGCTGTTATTGCACAACTCTGTTGTTTACACCTTTTGTAAGCATTTTATTATTTTCCAGGTCAGTTGCATATTTCTTGAACTGGAGCATGCTAATTTGAATAACTGCACAGTATTTCAGTGACGTACTTTTGCCCTCACTGTACAGTGTGGTGTTCCTAATTCAGTTTTTATTTGTTTTATTTTATACTTTTGTCTTTGTTTAAGTGTGTCTTTTTACTGCTGTTACACCTGAATTTCCACCGAGTGGAACAATAAAGGGAATTTCTAGTCTACTCTACTCTATTCTAAATGGAATCATTGTTTGCACTATCGCCGCCAATAACTCTGAGGACTTTCTTTGAGTTTCATAGAAAGTACTCCTGGTACTCCTTCACTGTAGCGCACTTGTTAACGTTATTGCCTTGCAGTTAGAAGGTTCTTAGTCCAAATCTTTGCCCGGGGGCCTTTCTGCATGGAGATGATAAATTATGCTGGTTCATCTGTGGGTTTTCTTCACACACTGAGGTTTCTTCCTCACATCATCTGTGTTGCCCCGTGATGGACTGGCGACCTGTCCAGGGTGCACCCTGTCGCTTTTTCTGGTCTGAACCACCAACGGCTCCGTGCTTTTCTGTCGTTCTTTCTTGGACCGAGCTATTGCCGCTAATAATTTATGGCATCGTTTTAGGTCTCCAATAATCACAAAAAGTGAGTTAATGCTCATTACAGTACAGAGAAACGACATAAAACCTCATACGTAAAACTCCCACAGTCAGGCTCATTTCTGCTCCTTCACATTCCCTCTCACAGACACACACACACACACACACACACACCCACACACACACACACACACACACAAAGTCCAAGCAAGGGTCTTGTAAACATCCCACAGAGAGAAGAGGCACACACATGGAATTTGGACACTTTATTTGGGCATTATGGAAGAATAGAATGGCCTAGGCCAACTGAGCTCCAGAGGTAATGTCTTGCGAAACAGGAATCCCTCACTCCAAAAATAGCAGACTACAGTCAGATATTCACTGCAGTCGGACTCAGCTGTTTACGTTGACTCTGCGTCACTTCGACACCTAAATGATTTGCACAAAGTCGCGTTGACTTTCTTGTGCTTCATAATGCCAAATCCAATCAAATGTGCCATGGTTTTATCAACCCGGGAGCATCTTTTATTGAATGCACACCCCCTTTGTTGCCCCGTAATCACAAACTTCAAAGTACTTTTATTGGGATTCAATGAGACAGAGTGACAAAAGGAAGGAAAGTGGAAAGAAAGTGAAAAATTCTTCCTCGCAGAATTGCTGGAGTTCAGTCAGACTGGATGGAGAGTGTCTGTGAACATCCGTCCCCACTCCTGACACGGATTCAAAAGATTTTTTTTTTTTTTTACAGTTTTAAGGTCTGGACTTTGATTAGGCCATTTAAACACAAATACGCCTTCATCTAAACCAGTGTTCCCCCAACCCTGGTCCTTAGGGCCCCACTGTCCTGCATGTTTTAGACTCTTCCCAGCTGCTGCACACGTGGCTTAAATGAATGGGTGATGGACAGGGTCCTGCAGCAATTGGAGGCACGCTAAGGAGGTAATACAACCATTGGAATCAGGTGTGCTGGAGCGGGGATAAACATCTAAAACATTCAGGACAGTGGGGCCCTGAGGACCAGGGGTTGGAGACCATTGATCTAAACCATTGCATTGGAGCTCTGGTTGAGTGTTTGGTGAGTCTTTTAAAGCCTTTAACAGCTTTTTTTTTGTACGAGTCTCCTCCTCTATTCTGATCCTGCTGAGAAGAAGCATCCCCGCAGCATGATACAGCCACCGCCGTTTTTCCACTATAGCACGTGGAATAGCGTGTTTAGGGTGATGTGCCTCGTTAGTTTTGGAATGTCGGCCTAAGAGTTCAGGTGCTGACTGGGTAAAAGGAGCTGACAAATCTGCTCCACACTTTTCAGATTTCTTATTTGTAAAAAAAAAAAAAAAGTGTTTTATGTTGGTCTACCATGTAAAATCCAAGTAGAATACATAGAAACATGTAGTTGTAATGCATTTTGAAAAGTCGAATACTTTTTTTGGAGGCACTGTATACGCTACAAACGTACCAGGAGGTTTAGACTGAATATAAAGACGTTTCGTTAATGGAAAGGGGCTAGTTGGTGGATTTAAAGGACTAAAACAGAGATGGATGAAGAGAAGAGGAGAAGGGTGCACCCCGGGGTGCATTTCTGCTGGGAGACAGTCTTCCCTAACTACCCTCGCTCTGGCTATTTATGGTAGAAGACCTCTCAGCCCAAAGCAACTCAGCGGAGTTCTGAGTTCATGGCATCATAATTCCAACCTGTAGCTACAGAGGGACGGGGAGCTTCAAACAAACCTGGATTGAGCCAGTCAAGCCATACTAAGATGTATTTGATCACTGAGTGGAGTCATGGACTTGGATGGGGCGTTTGAAGTTCCTCTCCACATATCTTTTTTTTTTATTTCTTTTTTTTTTTTTACAAATAAAACCTGAAAAGTGTGGCATGTAAATGCATTCAGTCCCCTTTACTCTGAGACCCCTACATAAAATTCAATTCAAACAATTCGGCAGTGACCTAATGGCTAAATAGACAGCATTAATCAGAGAGGCAGCCAAAAGGCCCATAGTAGGCTAGTACCTCTGGAGGAGCTGCAGATCAGGATAGTCGGTTGTCAGGGCAACTATTAGTCGTGCGCTCCTTAAATCTGGCCTTTATGGATGAGTGGCAAGATTAAAGATATTGTTGGAAGAAATCCATACAAAGTCCCGATTCCACTTTGCCACAAGCCGTGCAGGGGACACTGCAAACATATGGAAGACGGTGCTTTGATCAGTTGACATGCGGCAGAAGACTACCACTACGCATCACGAGGCAACTATGTGATTTTATTTGTAATTCATCATGCCTACTTTGAAACATGGAGGTGGATGGATGCTCTTTTTTTTTTTTTTTTTTTTAAAAGAAGGGGAAGATGAACGGCGCTAAATCCAGCGGAAGACTTGAGACTGAGGCGGAGAGTCACCTTCCAGGAGGACAATGACCCACAGGCGTACAGATGGAGCCTCAATCGGATTGGTTTAGAAGGGCTGAGAGGAGTTTACCCCGTCAGACAAAGATCCTGCTAAATTACCCTGAAGTTCCAACAGTGGAAAAGGGCCGGGCAACTTTGAATAAAAGGGGCCGAAAACAAAAATACTCAACACTTTTAAATTCATGAGCTTTAAAATCTGATCAAACCCATGCATCACTTTCCTTCATAACCGGACGGTAACGCTGTGCTGTCCTGTAACGTCAGATTCCAATAAAACGCCACGAGGGTTACAAATACTGTAACGCATTGCCTCGTGGCAGCTGGACGTTAACATGCCTGGAGCTCAGGTTGGATTAAAAGCGCTGACTCATAGAGCATTTAGGACGAATCATCGTGTTCTCTAAAGGCCTGGACGGGGTTCATGACCCTTCAGGGCTGTCTGTCAACAAGCCAGCTTTATTCCACCCTCACCGACCACCTTGTTAAAAAGCGCCCAGTTTAAAGCTCCCGGAATGTTGACTTTTTTTTTCTTTTTTTTCTCCATATATGTGTTTTTTGCTTCTTCTAAGTCTGGGAAAAGTCCTCAGCACAAATTCCTCCTGAAACAGACATATTTCTATAATCTGCTTATGTTTTTTGTTTGTTTTTGTTTTTTTACATGCAGCTCTTTCTGGCCTGTGTGTCTAGCTTGCGCTTAGTGTGAAACATTTAGAAGAGGAGACTTGACGTTTGCAGACATGAATTCCTGTCGCCGTGGAGACAAAGTGAGCATAGTAGGAGCGCAGAGTTCTGTCTGTCTGTCGGTCTGTCCGGTGTGCTGAGGCGCGTGATGACGGACGGTGTTTACCGTATCATCCAGGTGTGCCCCTCAGTCCACACATGCAGGCGATGATTCGGACGGAGACTCTGCTCTGCTGTGGTAGCTGGAGGAAATCTTCACCGAGGCTCCGTTATGTGACCATGTTTGGTAAAGCTCCTCTCTGACCGAGCCCCTTGACCGAGTGGTTGCACGCTCACTCACGCGAAAGGAGATGGTTTCAATCAAATATCCCCCCCCACCCTTTACGCTTTTTTTTCCCAGACCTACTTTAAGCAAATCCTCTCACTTTAACACTTCGTCTCGTTTTGCACGTTTGGGTTTGTTTGTTTTTTTCCGGTTTCCTCTCTTGCTGAAAGTGACGTCCTCTCGGGAAGGAAGGGTGCCATCTTTCAGTAGCAGGTCTGGGTATAATACGCCACCTTGGCCAGCAGTTCGGACCTCCCCGGGAGAGATTCGGCACCAAGCGTTGTGTTTCACTTTCATCATGCGTTTTATCAGCAGAGCCATCTCTGGACCACAGCGAAGCCAGTTTTCCAGTCTGATGGACTGCGCTCTGCGAAATTATTCATACTCTTGAGCTTTTGTTTCCCCTTCATATTTTGTCAAGTCACATTATGTGACAGAGCAACACGAACGAAGAGCCTGAGATTAGGCTTTGATTAGCCCATTCGAAAGCATATGGTGTGATCTAAGCCATTCCAATATAGCTCTGGTTGTGTGTTTAAAAAAAAAAAAAAAAGCATTTCCACAGCATGACGGTACCACCACTGTGTTTCCACATGGGGATGCCGTCTTAAAGGGGACATATTATGCAAATTTTGCTTTTTAAATCCTTTTGTGTTGCCGTTTAGGTCTCTGTTGCCTCTATAAACACTCCAAACATGAATAAAAACCATCCATCCGTCAGAAATCTTGTCATAAGCCTATGTCATTCCCGCTTGTCACACCAAACGTAGAGAAAATGTCTGAATTGCAAAATCTAAACCAAACAAACCTTGATGTAATCATTGATCAATTAAGCTCCTTCTCTTGCTGCCTCGATATCTCACCCACAGCTTTTCCTAAGAAAGTTTTCCCTATCGTTGGGCCTGATCTGATTCAAATGGTTAACTCCCCCCTACCTGTCTACTGCCGAGCTCCCCTTTGCTCCCCCGTAATTCGAACCCTGCCAGGGCTCCATCCTGGGGCCCCTCCTATTTAACGTCTACATGCTCCCACTAACCCAGATTATAGCAACCAATAAGATTAGCTACCATAATTATGCAGATGACACTCAGCTCAACATTACAATGTCACAAGACGACTTTGAATCCATCCAGACCCTAAGGAAATGCACTGAGCCAATCAATGTATGGATTTTCCATAACTTTCTCCAGCCGAACAGAAACAAAACAGTAATTACTTTTGGACCTAAAGAGGAACGATCAAGAGTCAGCACACAGCTTCAGTTAATACTGCTAGAAACTACAGATCAGGCTCAAAATTTAGGTGTAGTAATGGACTTAGACCTGAACCTCCAGGGTCACATAAAGGCAATAACAAGGTCAGCCTTCTATCACCTGAAGAACATTTCTAGGATTAAAGGACTGATGTCGCAACAAGACCTGGAAAAACTCATTAATGCGTTTATCTTTAGATTGATTGATTAGTGCAATAGTGTCTTCACAGGTCTGCCTAAAAAGTCAATCAGACAGCTTCAGCTGATCCAGACAACTGCTGCTGACGTCCTCACTAGAACCAGGAAAGTAAAGCACATCACCCCAGTTCTAAAGTCCTTACACTGGCTCTCTGTAGCTCAGAGAATAGACTTCTAAATACTTTTACTAGTTTATAAATCATCTAATGGCTTAGCACCAAAGTACATTGAAGACGTATCATTATAAACTCAGCAAAAAAAAAAAACGTCCTCTGACTTTCAACTGTTTTTACTTTCAGTAAACTTAATGTGTGTAAATATTTGTATGAACACTAAAAGAGTCAACACCATAAGACATAAACTAAAAATGTTTCACAGACATGTGACTAACAGAAATAGAATGATGTGTCCTTGAATGAAGGGAGGCTCAAAATCAAAAGTACCAGTCAGTATCTGGTGTGGCCACCAGCTGCTTGAAGTACTGCAGTGCATCTCCTCCTCATGGACTGGACCAGATTTGTCAGTTCTTGCTGTGAGATGTTACTCCACTCTTCCACCAAGGCACTTGCAAGTTCCTGGACATTTCTGGGGGGAATGGCCCTAGCCCTCACCCTGCGATCCAACAGGTCCCAGACGCGCTCAATGGGATTGAGATCCGGGCTCTTCGCTGGCCATGGCAGAACACTGACATTGCTGTCATGCAGAAAGTCACGCACAGAACGAGCAGTATGGCTGGTGGCATTGTCCTGCTGGAGGATCATGTCCGGATGAGCATGCATAAAGGGTACCACATGAGGGAGGAGGATGTCTTCCCTGTACCGCAAGGCATTGAGATTGCCTGCAATGACAATGACCTCAGTCCGATGGTGATGTGATATACCGCCCCAGACCATGACGGACCCCCCACCTCCAAATTGATCCCGCTCCAGGGTGCAGGCCTCGGTGTAACGCTCATTCCTTCGACAATAAACACGAATCCGTCCATCACCCCTGGTGAGACAAAACCGTGACTCATCAGTGAAGAGCACTTTTTGCCACTCCTGTCTGGTCCAGCGAAGGTGGGTTTGTGCCCATAGGCGGCGTTGTTGCTGGTGATGTCTGGTAAGGACCTGCCTTACAACAGGCCCACAAGCCCTCAGTCCAGCCTCTCTCAGCCTATTGCGGACAGTCTGAGCACTGATGGAGGGATTGTGTGTTCCTGGTGTGACTCGGGCAGTTGTTGTGGCCATCCTGTACCTGTCACAGGTGTGATATTCGGATGTACCGATCCTGTGCAGGTGTTGTTACACGTGGTCTTCCACTGCGAGGATGATCAGCTGTCCTTCCTGTCTCCCTGTAGCGCTGTCTTAGGCGTCTCACAGTGCGGACATGGCAATTTATTGCCCTAGCTACATCAGCAGTCCTCATGCCTCCCTGCAGCATGCCTAATGCACGTTCACGCAGATGAGCAGGGACCCTGGGCATCTTTCTTTGGGTGTTTTTCACAGTCGGTAGACAAGTCTCTTTAGTGTCCTGCGTTTTTAGAACTGTGACCTTAAATGCCTACTTTCTGTAAGCTGTTAAGGTCTTACCGACCATTCCACAGGTGCATGTTAATTAATTGATTATGATTAATTGAACATGCATGGAAAACATTGTTTAAACCCTTTACAATTAAGATCTGTAAAGTTATTTGGATTTTTACAACATTATTGTTGAAATACAGTCCTGAAAAAGGGACGTTTCTTTTTTTGCTGAGTTTATAATCCCCCTAGACCAATCAGGTCTTCCAACTCAAATTAGAACCAAACATGGAGAAGCAGCTTTCAGTTTCTATGCCCCCTTTATCTGGAGCAAACTTCCAGACCACACAAAAGCTGCTGAAACACTGAGTTCCTTTAAATGCAAGGTAAAAACTCATCCGTTTAGAGCTGCCTTTGTGTAAGCGACTAATAGCTGGGATGTCATAGGTTTTAAATGCGTCTCTAATGCTGTTTTATGGTTTTGCTGTTCTTATTTTATCCCCTAATCACACAAAGCACCTTGAATTGCCTTGTTGTTTAAAGTGTGCTGTGCAAATAAAGTTGCCTCGCCTTGTGCTTCTTCAAGCCGTTTTAAAGTGTCTCTTTATGACGTGACAAAAAGCAGAAATTGCATATAACCGCCCCTCACCTGTCGAACCCCGCCTACCAATTCAAATTCCGTCCCATTCTCATGTGTGGAAAACCCAGATCATAGTAACAAGATAGGGGGGCGTGTCTTGCAACTGCTTATTTGCATACAAGCGACAGAGCCCTCTAATCAGCTCATTCGGAAAGGGACTGAAATTGTCAAGAATTGAGCTGCTGAGATTGCTTTATGTGAGAGTGATTTTGTGCAAAGAACTTAATTAACATGTTTTGTACAGACCATAGACCTATAATAACTTATTTAAAAAAAAGGCATAAAATGTCCCCCTTAAGGCTTCAGTATGTGTTCGATGTTGGAGCAGAGTATATCTGGCTGGATTCACCACTTTGTAGCAGAAGGTAATCCATAGAGGAAGTGGCTTCCAAAGTTTACAACTTCCCCTACATGGCTTGTCACAAACTGAACTTTTCTTTCAACAATGACTCTGCCACAAAGGCCCGATTTTTGTTGTGCACAACAGGTTTTTCTGTTGACAAATTCTCCCACCTGAGCTGTGGAACTTCGAAGCTTTGGTTGGTCCACTGGTTTGGTCATAACGCCCCCCCATGGAGTTTAACCGGCCCAAGACTGAAGATGAAGGTGGGCTTCCGGTGAACATCCATCACTGTGCGATCTGGCTCACCCAGAAAACGGGAGCAATCTGATCATCTGCAGAGATGATCATCAGGGCTGACCTTCACTCCATCCAGGATGTGTAAAAGGTCTAGATCAAGGGTCTGCAACTCCAGTCCTCGAGGTCTGCTGTCCTGCAACTTTTAGATGCATCTCTGCTTCAACCAGCGTCACACCTGAGTCCTTAAGAGTTTGAGTCCAAGTCACACAGGATTAGTCCAAGTCAAGTCGCTGGGTCTTACAGTCCAAGTCTTTATCACCTGGGAGCAAGTAAAAAAAACAAAAAAAACAACCAAACTTAATGCCACCATGCTATCACCAAGCTAACAGAGTAGCATGTGCAAAACAATAAAACATGCTAAAAATAAATGTGAAAACAAGAGATAATGGACATGTCACATGTACACTTACAAAGGCTTTGGGAAGTCGTTATTACATTTGTTCAGTAATCTGACCTAGTATAACAAGCTAACATTAGAATCGGCCACATGCTGATTCCGACAATAGCAATTTCACATGTCGGAGTCCAAGTCCAAGTCATGGGCTTGCTGTCCCTTAAACGTGACTCTAGTACGCCATCTCTGGCTTCAACGCACGAGTCAAATAATCAGGTCATTAGCAGGACTCTGGAGAAGTTGACTGCATACTGTGGTTGTAAATCAGCCACTTGATTCAGGTATGCCGGACCAGGGACACCGCTAAAAGTTGCAGGACAATGGAGCTTGAGGACTACGATTGCAGACCCCTAGTCTAGGGGTCAAGAAAAGGACAACCAACATATCTGCAGACCCCACACATCCTGGACACAAGCTGTTTACCTTCAGGTCGGCGCTACAGAACAGCCGCCAAAAAGACATTTTCAATGCCCCCCTCCCCCGCTGTCTGTCTGATGAACACTCAAAGCTGTGGTCCCTGGCGTGACGTGAGCAAGGAGAGGAGTTTTTGAAATGTGATTGGCTATAGCTCCTGCTCCCCCTCCCTTTCTGGAAGGAGCTGAAAGCCTCGGCTCGTTACCGTGCAGGGAAAGCAACGTCAACAGAGAGCATTCACTGCATTGACCAACTTTTTACAATAGAATTTTCTGAGGCAAGGATTTATTTTTTTTTTTTTACCAAAACCCTCCAGCTTCTTCTTCGTTGGTGTGCCAAGCTGACTGAGGAACGTCACCCCGTAGTGGACGCTGGGGACTGGGGCGCATTCTTGTCAATTGACAGCTCTGTCTTGTGGATACGCAAATCTATTGGTCAACGCTCTAGGCTCACGTAAATGATTCGTTTTGCTGTAGAGGCCAGGGGCGCGACTTAAGGGAAATATGAATTTTGGGAGAGTACATACTTTATAGGGGCGTTGGTAGACACGGGGCTCTACTGTGGCACAGGTCCCAAACTTCTTAGATCACAAACGTGTCGCGTTAGTCACACGGACAATATTATATTTGACGCAGTTCCCTTCGCTAAGCCTTTCAGTGCCTATTTCGAACATCTGCTGGAGCATGTATTATACTTTATTTGACTTGACATAGTTTAAGAAGTTTGACTTCTGCCCCCGTTGTAATCCCACTATCCCCCTCACTGCTGCATGGTTTGGTCCAGCTTGTTTACCGTGCCCCTGTAAAAAGAGATCTGGCGACACCCATGCTCCTTTATATCCTAGAACAGGGTCAGACAGGCCAATTTTAAGCGTTAATTTTTTTTTACATACCTTAGCTTTAACAGTTCGTGTCCAGAACAATCCAATGGATATTTGTTTGGAAAAACACTGTATAAAAACATATTTACAAGAAAAACAAATGAGTGCAAACTGGAACCAAAGTCAAATTCCTTGTTTGTTTGCACAATGTTGGCCAATAAAGTTGATTTTAAACTTTAAACAGGAGGTTGAAAAAAAAATAAGAGTCCGTCTAATATTTGTGTTCATCTTTATTGAAGAACAACACTTTCAAGTAATTCTCAGCGTTTAACACTACAATTACATGATAATTAGTAGTGGTCATTGTAGAGAACAAAAGGTCAGAGTCATGGGGTGGAACTCGGACGGTGACCCGGAGGGTCTTTTGTAGCGTAGGCTGTTTCACATTAAAATCAAGAAAAGTGAAAGAAAAAAGAAAGTAACAAGATCATACCAACAGATTGCATTTAAAAAGACAAAACGAAGAGGAAGGAAAGCCACACTGACAAGGCATTCACTGGAAAAGATAAATCCAGGCAAGAAATTTGATTCTTCCTTTTTTTTTTTTTTTTTACATTCAGTCTCCATCAAACAAACGCAGCTCTCCTTGAGATGTTAAATTACTCGTTTAGAGTTCATCACATTTGACATCAGAGGATAAAGAAAACAAAATTACAGTTGCCCCAAAGTGCCAACTTTGCTATACTTCGCGCCTAAGAGATCAAAAATGTTGATCGGTTCGAGGTTTCACATGATTCGTACACATTTTTAGATATATGCTTCATTTAAATACTGTCATTCGTTTATTCGACAGGCTGTCGTCTCCTCGATGATCCGAGGCAATCTTGGTTGTTCGAACCTGATACTACGGATTGCAAATCGTAGTCGAGACTCGCCGTTGATTCAACGTCACATTTGGGTTTTTCGTACAAATACAGGCCGAAGGAAAAAGTCTTCCTGTTTGCAGACAGTGATTCATCTCTCACTTAGTGCGTGAACACTGCATCACAGAGCAGCCTCTGTCTAAACTAAAAGAGGTCCAGACCTAATCGGACGATGCGGTCCTAGAAGTGTATCATCATCATTGTCGTCGTCCCAGCCAGTCCCTGTGAAGTCTCCTAAATCCACGTCTATGCAGACTGATTTTTTCCTCGCGTTGAGCTTCAGACGTCAAAGAAAACGAGACAGAAGTTGTTCCGTCCAGCCAGAGTATTCCGATTGCCATCATCATCATCTGAAATCAGCTTAATGCCACTAAATAACACATCCCAGCATTCACGATCGGTACCCCGATCTGCGGTAACTCACAAAAATAATATAAAAGTCTCCCTATGAGGGATCAGCTTTGGGTCAGAATACTCAACTGGGTAATCGTTGTGCAGGCGGGTTAGAAAAATACACACGAGGAGATAATCATGCTTATCCAAATCTGACCGTAACATCCAGTTTGTGTAAAAAGGCACAAGAAACCGTAGACAGAAATAAGGGATATCCCAGAGATAGGGAGTGTGCTTTGATACAACCAGGTCAATGTCAGACTGCTGGGAACCATCCATTCATAGGGAAGTTCTACGTGTTGGAGCAGAGCCATCATTCATCTGGGACTGTATGGATGATGTTTGAGGGTCAGTAGAGAGCAAATGACGTCAAGCTGGGCTTAAAAAAAAAAAAATGACGCTACAATCACGAGCATACCGCTGTGCTACCTGGGGCTGCCTTTTACTCAGAGCAGAGTTTGGTGCAAAAAAGCATAATCAGCCCTTAAAAAAAACAACTTGTTCAAATGAATTGATCTTTGCTTCATCAGAAACGTCACAACCGAGAAGAGCAGAGGAGGTGATATCAGGAGGTCTGAGGGCAAACCGAGGCACACGGTTGCAGACCTGAGGCAAGTGTTGCTGGCTACATACGCTGCCTCTTGCATCTGGGAGTAATATTAAACTCTGGTTAAATTAGAGATCCAGAGAGGTCGGCCAGAGAAACTGAAAATCCTGGTAAAGCGGTGAATGCATCACACATGAGAGGGGAAACTATTATAAAAAAAAAAAGAAAAAAAAAAGGGTCTGGCTTTTCATTCAGGCCGCTAGAAGAGGGCCAAATACAAAATACAGAGACAGCAAAAGGTGCTCCATTTACCCTCCTAAGTGGTCTAGCTGCGTCTATCGTGGAACATGGGAAAATGTTGGCGACCGTTGGGAAATCTCACAGTGAAGGTAGAGGTCTAATAACACACACACACACATACACAGACGGCTGTTAGTAATGCTTGCTGACGATATTTTAAACCTGAAATCCTGTAATTACATTTCGAAATATGAAATACAAATCCTGTTTAGCTGCAGAGCTGTGTGACGCCAACTGCTCAACCACGCATACACGCACACACAGCGTGCTTCAGCTTTTAATTCTAACATAAATAATACATCATCAGCTGTGCAAAAAAAGAAAAACATTGCGCGCTGTAAAGGAGCTAAGAGGCCATTTGTTTAAACTGGATTTTATTCATAGATGCGCTCGTTCAATAACCTGGAGAGTTTAACGTTTTTTTGTTTGTATTAAAAAAAACAAAACAACAATTTGGGTTGTTTTTGAAAAAAATCCGTGTTGTATTTTGCTAAAAATAGTCTATTATTTGGACAGGTAAATTTGATCCAAAATGTAGAAGAAGAAAAAAGAAGGTAATTTGTGTTATAGTTTAGAGTAATCGAAATATGTTGAAAAACAGAGAAATCCAACAGTGATTAGAAATTTAGGACAAAAAAATACAAAATTGTTATCCGTGCATCTCTAATGACATTTTTCTGTATTTTGTACTTTCAAACACTGTAGCAGCGTGATCACAAAAGTAGCTGGTATATTATTACAGTGTTTTGAGGTTGGGCGTGAGGAAGAAACCCTACATTTTCCCTCTTACTTCTGATTTCACATTTTCTTTTTCATTTTAAAACATAACAAAATTTTTTTTTAAAATAAATTAAAGGTCCAATCCAACTGCACCGTTGTTTGAAAATTGTTGGAAGTAGTCAGAGAAGGTTTGAGAACCACCAGAGTAACAGACCTCTCTGCTCCTCATCCGACACAAAGCTTGACCTCTGAGCTTGTTGCTCCCTCTAGTGTTCACTTCTGCACACTTAGAAACATTCAGTCATTCTCCCTTCAGGTCTGTGTGTGTGTTTGTTTCAACGTTTGTGCTTATATAGGGAAAGCTCGGCTCAGACCAAGAGCGATGGGTGTCCATTCCCCCGTCTTCTGCTCGTGAAGTTTAATCTGAGACGTCCCATATTTCTGTCTGCCATGTGTGGTGATCAGTCTGCTCACGGCAAAACCTTTCCCAAAGAAATCTCTCTTATCTGTAAAGAAAACGAGAAGAAAAACCAAGTACGGGCGACGGTATATAGAAGATGTGTTAACGATTAGAGAGTTTCCACACTATGCAGAAGGCACCTGCATAGACGCTGAACGTGTAAATACTGTCGAAACATGCAGAGCGAGGAGAAATCATCAAAAATACAAGTTGTTCATGCTTTGAGTAGGACGAGGGGGGGTGGGGTGGGGGTAACAGTTTGGAAGACAACCCAGCCCCCCTCCCCGTCTCATTAGATTAATATTAATGCAATCAACAATTAGATGGTGTTCATCTACCTTTACAGTTTCACTAAGGCATCACAGAAATATGTCAGTCTTACCATGCTCTACGGTGAAGATCTACAGTGTATATGGAGGGTGGGGGGACTGGGCATGCAGCGAAACGCGCACTTCAGACAGCAGCGCGCCGTTTTAATTGATCCTACTCATGGACGGACAGCGGGAGAGGAAAAAGCAAACAAAATCCCCCCCCAAAAAGAAAAGAAAATGGCAATGCCTCTGTAAAAGTATTCACCCCCCTTTACAGATGTGGCCTTTATGGGAAAGTCCCTGCTTTGCAGACAGAGCTAACACTTCATTATGCTAAATACATCCCTCCCTGTGGTGAAGCATGGCGGCGGCGACATCATGCTTTGATGTCCTGAATGCATGCCTCGCTTTTCAGGTGTTTATTTGCAAGACCGTTCTCCTTCTGCTACTCAGTTTTGCACTAATTCGTGTGGATCTATGGCGAAAAATCCCAATAAAGGACGATTGTGATTTAGGAGGAAAAAGAAAAAAAAAAAGGGGGGGGGGGTTGGGTCTGAATACTTTTGCAAGGAGATCTGAGTGAGAAGCGTTTATTCTCGCCGGGATAAACAGAGGCGGCCTTCCTTCCTTCGGAGACTCGCCAACTAGCGACGCCAACGCTTTTTTTTCTTTTTTTTGCTGGAAAGGACTGGGGCGAAAAAAGGAAAATCCCTCGGAGACTCTGATGTCCCCGACTTGATGGATAAACTCTCTCCTTAGTGTAAAAAAAAAAAAGAAAGAATTCTGATTAAACCATGAGAATTTGGAGTCGGCGACGCGGGGGTACAACAAAAAACATTCCAGCTGAGGCAGAGGGGTTGTCATGGATGTTTGTATTACCGTCATAGCTAATGATGCTGGCGTAGCAGCCAAAAGAACAAAAAAAAAACAAAAAAAAACTGAATGCCCAGAAAGAAATATGATGGAGAGCGTTGTAAATTAGGAAGCGGACAGAAAAACGTGGCCGGCGACGTAAAAGAGAGGCGCTACTTCTTCTAAGGAGGCCACAGCAGGTAAAAAAAAAAAAAAAAACTGGGAGAGGCATCCTGGTGTTCTTCTGTCTCTTGCTCTGAGGTTCGATGGGTTCAAGACCAGCGCCCTGTAGAGTCCTCCGCTCTGTAGGCCGCATCTCCTCCACTGTGGACGGGGGAAATCAGCTCCCGGTTGTTCAAATGAAAGGAGGAATGGAACCGTGTTAGAACTTGGTGATCCTACACCTCCACTATTATTGCTTTCCTGTTTGTTGTTTTTTTTTTCTTTTCCCACAGGCACTTCAGAGGATTGGGGCTTTGGCTGAAGTCGAGCGTGAGATGAGGCGGGAGTGACAGATGATGCTGAAGGTCTGCTTGTGATCTCTAATTTGTTGTCCGCAACCAAAGAAAGCTACTTCCCAGCAGTAGAGTAATCACGCTCACCGAAGGAAAAAAAAAAGAAACGAAAAACCGTGAGGCTGGGGTCGCTGGTGCTTGAGTGAGTCAAAGAGCGCTCTCCTCGTCTCCCCCAGCTGGGGTCAGAACCTGAGGACCCCGAGAACTGAGGGTCCCTGCTTCTATCTGGGGTTGAATGCTCTTCGTCCCACATCAGTCCGTGTGGTTGTTTGCGTGCTTCTTGTCTGCGCCAAGGGGTCCGTCTGCGTCGCCCTTAACCTTCCGCCCTCCTCCTCGCCCCGTCAGGACTCTGTAGCAGCCGCGGGCGATCTTGTACATCCAGATCACGTTCAAGACGTCCAGGGCGATGCACGACGTGATCCAGGCCACCTGCGCTCCCAGGCCCAGGCGCTCGAACGCCGGCGTGCCGAACGTGGCGAAGACGCTCGCCCAGTAGGACGGCATGACGGCGATGCGGACGACGAAGAACACCACCGCCATGGCGACGCCGTTCAGCACCACCAGCCGGTGCGAGCGCGGGTACTTCAGCGCCTCGTAGAACCACCTGGGAGACAAGAGGAGGCAGTCGTGTCAGGCAGATACGTCTGCGCCTTAGGGGTGTAACGGTGTACAAAAATCATGGTGGGTTACATTTTCGCTACACTTTAAATCAAGAAAAATAAATACAAATGTGCAAAAAATATATATATTACTTTGATCAGCATTAAACAACCTTTTTTTTCCTGAATTCCTTCTTTCAATTCCTGAATTTAATTTAATTATGTTCTATAACTTAAAAAAGTTGAAAGTATAGAACTGACTGGAGATTAGATTTGATTTATTTTTTATTTTTATATATTTATAGAATAGTACAAGCAGACATAGCCAGAGTAGAAAACAATATAACCACCTGAAAAGAGTCAGTGTTAATGTTTAGAAATGTTTATATAATACTTTGGCCATATTTGAGAATAAAACATGCTTAAATCACTTTAGACTTGTTTTGATATTTCGAAAACTTAAGTCTCCCAGCTGTCCTTGAATGCAGCATGGGCAGGTGTTGCGAAAATCCCTTATTAAATTGGATTTAGCTGACTTGCATTTTATACTATATAAGGAGTCTGGGCTGATTGGATGCTACTGGTAGACATGTGGACGTCAGATGGTTTTTCCTGTTTTTTTCAGGTGATTCATTCAGTTCAGTGCAGAGCGTGTTATGGAACTTAATGCTGTTGAAAAATGCGTTCGCTGACAAAATTCTGGTTCGGTCCACCTTTTTCTTCCTACTGTAGCTGCATGAGAAACCTTTAATATTCCCATATTGTAGTTTAGTGATATCTGGGAGTCCTTTCTGTTTTGGTATGGAGTCACTTTTTAAAGCTGCGCTGTGGAACGTTGTGCTCTGAGTTCCGCACATAAACATTCTGCATGTGTTCAGGTAGAAAACATTTGTACATGCTGTAACAGCTGTTAAGCCTCAATTAGGGGCAGAAGTCAGGGTTATTAGATGACAGACTGTATGTAAAAACACATTATGATTGGGAAAACCTGCAACTTGAGAAGCTGGAACACCTAGCCGCAATGTCACTTGACACACTGTTGGTTGCAGTTTGCGAGGCAGCCAATCCAGGAGCGGCATTCAATTTCTGTGGCTCTGACTGGCTGTACCCCCAATAGGGAAGACTGTAGACATCTTGTAGTAGTGCTGAGACGGTTTCCACTTTACGCATTAATGCATATTAAGGTATATTTGGTGTGTGAACTGTTAAAATAGGCAGTTAGAAGTGTTTTTAGAGGGAGGTCTGAAGTATTTGTATATAAATTATACCAGCCGGTCTGCATATGTCCACTTATATAAGGTCTAACCCACTTGGTCCTTTCCTTACTCCCCATGCTGCTGCCATCCTTGTCCATAGCCTCATCACCTCCCGGATCAACTATTGCCAAGTCTCTCCTTTTTGGTTCCCTTCATAAACTTCAACTCCTTAAGAACTCTGCAGCTCGGATCATAACTAGGACTCCCTCAAGAGAAGAGATTACCCCAGTTCTTCAGCAGCTCCACTGGTCGCCCTTAGAAGCTAGGATCAACAAGTTTTAAGTGCATCCGCAGCCTTGGCCCTCCTTATCTTCACATCGTCACTCCTTCCTGTTCTCTCGGATCTTCGTCAGCCACTCATCTTGTTGTTCCTTTTGCCCGGCTTGTCACCATGGGGAGCAGAGCTTTCAGTCGCTCTGCTCCTCGCCTCTGGAGCTCACTTCCTCTCGACATCAGAAATATTGTCTCTCTTCCTTTATTTAAATCACAGCTCAAAACACATCTGTTCAAACGGGCTTATTCACTTTAGACGCTGGTTTTGGTTGTTGTCCCGTCTATTGATTTGCCATTTGATTAATTGCTTTGCTGATCGTCTATGCATTATTTTTCTGGGGGGGGTTTTCTTCTCTAAAAGACGCCCTGAAATAAAATTTATTATTATTATTTTAACTATTTTGCGGGGAGCTGTGTTCCCTGCATCCTCCTCCTTCCATTTCATGATTCTATACAACTTGATTTATACACTCGTCAAATCCTAATATAATGCAATGAAGTTTCCGGTTTTAACATGACAACGTTAAGAAAAGTTCAAGGGGTATGAATACTTTGACTCTGGAGATAAATGGGATTATCCTGACGTATGGCCGTCTCACCTTTGGTTCACAAACGGCGTGGACAGCTCTGAAATGAGACGGAAATTGGCGAAATAGGGAAGCACTCCACGTGTCTGCAACAGCCAGATGGATCAATTAGTTGTAGAAAAATGAAAAAACAAAACAAAAAAAAACAAGATAAACCGTTTAATCCACATTTCTCCTCCTGGGGAAGGAGATACTCACCAACACGTATCCGTAGGCATACAGCGCCGCCAAGTGGTGGCAGACAAAAAAGCTGTCCCCCATTGTGCTCCAGTTGCATGCTAGAAGAACAAGATCTGGAGGAGGAGAGGTGAAGGCATGGAGGTCAAACAAAAATATTTTGAAATAGCTGGAAATCTATTTTAGCTCATTTTATTTGTATGCCCTTTATAACATATAAAGTATAAACGGCTAAATACATGTTGGAGTTGTCAAATGGCATTTAATCACCAACACAGTAATAATATGTATAACGAGGGTATTGTCACATTACAACCACAAACTTTAATGGATTATTTTTTTTTTAGGAATTCAGGTGATCAGTCAAAAAAGAACCCTAAAATGGAAGAAAGACAATACCTTAATTTATTAGAAATAGAAATATGAAGAGTATATTTTATGATCTTCATAGAAGCTCAGTCAGATTAACAAATATATTTTGCTTTCGATTAATTGCTTTGGATTTTAGTTTAGATTTAGGTCTGGATTTCGACTAGGCCTTTCAAACGCTTGATTGTACCTCAATCCAAATGGAGAGAGTTGTGGAGAGTGTCATCTCTTCAGCCGTCCTCTGTTGGGGTAGCAGCATCAGAGCCAGGGATTTAAAAAGGCTAAACAACCTGATAAAGAAGGCTGGTTCTGTTCTTAGGACAACTGTGGAACATCTGGAGATGATGATGCAAAGAAGGATTCTTCATAAAATCTAAAAAATGATGGACAACCCTGAGCATCCTCTTCATGAGACAGTCACACAACAACAGAGCGTCTTCAGTCGGAGGCTTCTTCAGTTTCGCTGCAATACAGACCGCTACAGGAAATCCTTCCTGCCCACAGCCATCATCATCTACAACAACTCCTTAAAGAATTAATTATATGAGCTATACCAACACTTAATTTCCCTCTGGGATCAATAAAGTATTTCTGAGTTTGAATTGAAAATCTTCCTGAAGGTCGAGCCGTCAGGCTAAAAGGTGACTGTCTTCTTAAAATGGAAACTATTGGGTACAACACAGCTTTTGGATTTTAGGAGCCATGTTTTGTTTTCTGTTGTAATTTCATGTAAACTGGCTGCACAGACGTAGTGCAGCTTTTACTAAAGAACAGATTTGGGCCACATGTTTTTATTAAACCTGCAGAAATACAGCAAGTTTTTGTTTGGTTTTTTTTTTGTGCAAGAAAGATGGAGTCACATTCCATTCTTGCTGATCCTATAAACCTTTTCTCAGACCAACAGAATAAAAATCAAACTATCATTAAAATACTGCGGGTAAAGAAAAAAAACAAACAAAAAACACCCACGCTTCTGCGAGAAGTGCATTTAGTTTAATTTATGAAATAGGTGATACTTCGTAAGAAACGTAGTGTATCATTCTCCTTCCATATCCCAATCCTGCGCTACTTTGTGTTGGTCTGTTACATTCATACAATCCATTAAGTTTCCTGGTTGCAACGTGACTAAAAAGGTGAAAAGGGTTGAGGGAGAGCTACACATGCTACAAGAGGGCCTCTTGCAAAAGTATTGAGAAAGGAAACAAAGTGAACAATGACCGCCACGTCTTGTTAAGTCGTGTGCAGAAGTAAATGATCGACAGAGGGTCGAGGAAACGGCTTACCATAAAGGAGGTAACCACAGGTTATGGCTACGTTAAGTTTGACCAGATTAGGGTCACCCCTGTGGAACAGCAAACAGAGTGTAAAGGGACTTGCAGCACAAGTGGGACATTGTTACAATCAATGTTAGCAAGCCGGGGAGGGGGAGAGGGGGGGAATGGTACGTGCTCACTCTTCTGGGCGGCTTTATTAGAGCTCAGATCTACCCTCCACAAGAATATACAGTACAAACCTGCAGGCTGATTTACACAATCATTATCATTCATGCTCAGCGGCCATTCGAGGCCGAAGGGGGCCTCATATCATATGTGCGTGTAGTCACATCTTAATTGACGAGGAGCAGAACATAAGGACTAGTGAATTTGGGATGAGGAGAGGCGGAATCTTTCCTTTGAATAAACCGTTCCTTTTGGTCTGTGCTCCTGCTCCGTCAGGCGTCTCCTGCAAATAACATCTATTCACGGTAACAACGGAGAGGTCTCTGCTTCGATGTACATGTGATCGTGGTATCAGTCACAGGTGTCGTGTAGCCGGCGGGTTCCTGTAACCAGACCTCACGGCACACATACCGTATAGACGGTCCCACTACGAGGACAGCGTTCACACTCTCTCTCTCTCTCTCTCACACACACACACACACACACCCCGTGGGGACATAGCAATGACCCCCCCGCTGTTATGGAGGACTAATCCTGCTGAAATTGAAAATAAATAAAAATAAATACATAAATGTGGAAATGAAATAAAATTGTAAATAAACATGAAAATACATAAACAAAATTATTCCCACATATATTTATTTATGTAAATATTTTCGATTGCATTTCCACATTTATTCCTTTAAAATTTATTTTCTATTTTATGTATTTATTTATTTTTAATTTTGGCAGGATAAGTCCTCCGTACACTGTCCTGGGTAATGATAACAGGATTTTCTGTCTCCTATGTTTCCAATAATCTTGTCCCATTAATCACCCACTCAGTTCTTTGTTTGAATGGCCGGACTTTCAGCTTACATCCGCTGACAATTGATGGACGTGCCATAACCTTCTCCAGCTGAACAGAAACTAAACTGAAGCTGTGTGCCGACTCTAGAAACTACTGATCAGGCCCCAAATCTAGGTGTAGTAATGGACTCATAACTGAACCTCCAGGGTCACATAAAGGCAATAACAAGGTCAGCCTTCTATCACCTGAAGAACATTTCTAGGATTAAAGGACTGATGTGGCAACAGGACCTAGAAAGACTCATCCATGTGTTTATCTTTAGTCGGATTGATTACTGCAACAGCGTCTTCACAGGTCTGCCTAAAAAGTCAATCAAACAGCCGCCGCTGATCCAGAACTGTTCAGAGTTGCCTTTAATTAATAATCCCTGGATTGCAACTTTTTCTTTTTTTTCTTTATTTTACCACCGCAATGTAATGCTTTGTTTATTGTGTTATGTTATCATATAAAGCACTTTGAACAGCCTTGTTGCTGAGATATAGAAATATAGAAATACACTTGACAGCAAGCACGATACAAAAATCTATTTTTTTTTAAAATCTGAGGTAAAGTAAAATGTGCTGTGATCGACGATTACCACTTTAATGCTTAGATGACTGACTGCAATTTCCTCCCAACATAAATGTTAAATTCAAAATTCCAACAATTTTTTTAGGTCCTCAGTTGTTAATTGCTGCTACCAATGTTTTTGTTTTTTACCTTGGGGTCTGATATTACAGAAGGACTAACAAGTTGCTTTTGAGGTCTTTGGTATATTAGACTGACGCCTAACGGCGTCTGTAGATCAGGACAATGTTTAATTGTGATCCTGTCACTGAAAATTGCGACAATAGCGATTCACCCACATTTTCCAGACTATTTTCTTCTTCACCTTTACACAATATCCCCACCGCCCTTCATGAACTACTGAAAAATATACATCCAGTGTGAGCCTTAGGAGCAAACAAAATTATGGGTGTAACGATACATAAAGCTCACAAGACAAGACACAACATTGAGCTCTCGAAAACGAGATGGGGCACGATTTTAGTTTTTTTTGGCACTATTGGCCCGAGGGCAGGAATCCAACCCAGGACAGCCGTGCAGAGGACTATAGCTTCTGCACATGGGGCGCCTGCTCTACCAACTAACCCACCCAGTACAGTTGGAGGATATTTTAATATTACTTGCAGGACACCTTCAAACATTAGATTTATGCTACAAAAAGGGTCTTTATTCTACATTTATATCCATGTTTTGCCATTTAAACTCAAACCAATGTCTTTTTCTGATTTCTTTTGATCTCTTCAGACCTTAGGCAGGGCTTCAACTATGCATGGTCTGCAGTACAACAACAACCGTTACCATTTCCCAGTTGGTACTGATAGCGTGTGCTGTGATTGTGATGTAGCTCCACGTACCTCTAGTCGTCCAGCCATCGGTTGCTCTATCGAGGCTTTCTGCCTCCTAGAGACTCTAAACAACACGCAGTGCTTACATGTTGTTCGTGTCTCGTCTATCCCTCTGTTGGCATTTATCGTTAAATCCAATTCAGTTTACTTATATAGCGCCAATTCACAACACATGTCATTTCAAATCACTTTACAAGTAATTTCAGTTCAACCATACATACATGCCAATCAGTTGAAAGATTTTCTAGCGTTCCTACTGGAAACTCAAAATGCTACCAAACCAGTGATTTTAGAGTAACTGGGTCCTTGGGAGACAGCAGCCACCTCAACGAGAAATATTGTGATGTTTCAATATCGCGAGATCTTGTCACACCCCTAACTGACTTGTCGCTCAGTCCTGCTAAGCCCCGCCCTCCTCAGATACTGTTGCTAGCTCGGACAAGCCGTTGCAGCTTACTCCATGTTTACAATAGGAGCGGTCAGTGACTATACCCTCCTCGGGAGGCTCTTGGTAACTTTGGGAGCCACAACAATTAATATATTTGAGGAGCTTACAGAAAGGTCGCCATTATGCCTTGGAGGGCTATGTAAAAAACATTCAAAGTAGAATTACATGAAATAAACAGAAACTAGGAGGTACAGATCTTCAGATCTCACACCAAGAGGGAGAAGCCTCATCTGGCATCAATCGACTTTGACATGGGAAACTTCATTAAAGTGCCCCTGGCATGAAATTAGCATTCTTTGAGTTTTTTGGTCATATTTTTTAGTTTCCCCAGCCTGCCTATGTCCCCTAAGGGATTAAAATGACTTATTAGTGTTTCCTTTGTCCCCGGGTATGTCTGCCTACATAGTGAAATTAGCACTCAGAAACGGGTTGTTTTGCAGTTCGGCATATGACCACTCGTTTCAGCATACGTCGTCACTGAGTTCCAGCCAATTACCCCCTTCTCTGAACTACACTCTCCAAGTCCCTCCCCCCGCGTCGCGTATTACAACCTAAACAACGAGAGCTACGGTAAAAGGCAAACAACTAACCGACAGCATGGAGTCCAGACCGCATCGACACTGTCCTCCCCTCTTCCTCCCCACTGAAAAGCTTGTGGATGGACTTTAATTATGCAGGGAATGAACCCGACCGACTCCCGAAGCGCGTGGTCGTTTGTGGCAAACATTTCTCTGACGAATGTTTTATTAACTTGGGACAGTGGATTCGCAGATTGTCTTAAACTTTTACCAGGATCAATACAAACTCTCCATGAACCAGCAAATATCCCTATACAAGTAAGTATATTTCTGCAATAATGTCCTTCAGCTGTTATATACCAGTGTTTCCCACACAGACGAATCTGTGGCGGTGCACCACAGATTAAACACCGAACCGAAAATCAACACCGACCGTCACATATTGCGTTTCTTTTTTCTCTTTTACGCTATTTAAAACACGCAGCGTATTCGTTCCCTGCTCTCTCTTCGTCTGTCACTGACGTCTCTCTCGCACACACACACACACACACACAGCCCCTCCCCTCCGTGCACAGTATGTCTGTCTTGATCACCTGTAGAAGACGTCCTCTACCTTTCTGGTTCCTCCTCAGGTGCCTTGCCGTCCGGATCAAATTGAAACGCCATTACAGTCGCCATTATAGTAGCCGATAACTGAGCCATTACTGTCGTGGTGAAGATCGAGACGTAATGAGGACGGATGGATGTGTGGATGGATGATCAAATATTTTATTAGGCCTGTAATTTGTAAACAGATTATTGTTCAACACACAATATCATTAGGCCTAAACCTAATTACATTTCATACATAATATTGGAATTTGGGCAATTTGTGGTGCGCAAATGCATGTCTGTCAATGTTTCATCAGATGTGGATGTTAGAGACTCATTTGACAATTGAGGCGCATGGCTTGGGCCCCGTCCCCCAAAACTCGGTCGTTCTGTGCTAATGCTAACAGAAGGGCCTCCTAGTAGGGGCTGCAATTCTACAACAAGGCTGAGTTACGGCAAACAATCCTTTGATACAGTATTAAGGTACTTAGAGTGTGACTAAACGTCGCGGGGAATTTCATGCCAGGTCCACTTTAAAGACCAGCACTGTTCATGTACAGCAGGATAATGTGTTACTCATTTACCATCAGTTAAACCTAACAGGATGAGATGAGACGGTGAGAATGTCCGAGTCAGTTTGTTTCAGGGAAACTGGTAGTTGAATGCCATTGTATTGGTTCGTTTGCGTTCGGGGGCGGGGCTGAGCAGGAATGAGTGACAGGTCAGTCGATTTGCAGAGCGCGAACAGATGACATAACATGCATGACGTTAAAATTGTATAAAAATCTGTCTTTTGTGGTTTTCTGGCACACTGATATTGTGACGATAGCAGTTCAACATGTCATGCAGCAGTACTACCAAGCATGTGGGTTTCAATAAACCTTTTATGCGTTTACACTAGGTGGCAGTGCATTGTGTATGTAGCATTAACATCAGACGCATATAACCACGCACAAGAAAATAGGTTTTGAACAGCTGCCCACGGTAAAGAGCACATGACCTAATACGCAGCTTTGCCCCCTATTGGTAGCAAATATTGAACCATTCAGCTTTCTCTCTCTTCCCTCCATCCCATCAATGCCCATTTCAACCCCAAACTCCTCCAGTTAACCGATCTGCGTTATCACCTTATCCCTGCACTTACACGGGGAGACGCATCAAGCAAATATCAGGTTGAACAGAACCCAACCTGAATGGCCGCAAAACGATCAGGCTGCTGCCGCCACAGAGTCCAAAGACTTCTATAATCACATCAGTGTGATTGAGCTTCAGTTAATCAAATGTACAGTAAACCCAGATTCTTAATGCAATATATGAATAACTGACTGGAAACACAGCTTCCCTTTTCGAGGAGATAAGGATGCTTTTTACATTGGGAGGGTCATGATACCTTTGCCTCAAAGAACCTTGTGTTCCTAAGGCACATTGTAAAGTAAAGCTGATTAAATTAATCCTAAAATCGATGCATTGCAATGCGGAAATAAATGATTCTGCATAGCTGCAGAAGCCAACCAGTATCGATTAAAAAATAATTCATTTTCCGACAGACATAAGCTTTGCCTTTGCCATCATACATTGCAGTCATGGCGTAAGGAGGCTGTGAACCTTCAACTTTCCTAATGTCAACTAATTATGATTTATGGCTTTCAGAACGTTCCCTGTATTAAATGATTTTGTTAGCATCTGCAGCCTGGGATGTCACCGTTGACAGAGGAAAGGTTTTTTTATGTTCTTAAATCCTCTTAAACGAAAACTAATTAGTTTGAAATGACTTGCACCGTTGCATTTTCCCAAGGATGGTTGTGAGTCGTTAAGAGAGCTGTTTCAGGGGTGCCATGTTGTGGTCAGACAAATTCTTGATAAATAAGAAAGTATCTGACATCTTTTATTTATTAATGAAAACAAACCCAAATGATGATGTGATGCATTGAGATATGGTGTAACCCTATTATACTCTCCAGTTCAATCTAGGGGATCCCAAGCTCCTCTCATACGAGAGGGCATATACAATATGTCTTCCCAGGGGTCTCCTGCTTATGGGACAAAAAAAACGTCCAAAGGGAAGTTCCTAGGAGGAATCCTGAGCCAGAACCTCCCCAACTGACTCCTCCTGATTCAGAGGAGCTGCAGCTCCACACCCTACCTCTTAGGTTGAGCCCAGCAACCCTCTAGACTCTGATTTTCCAACCCTGGTCCTCAAGGTTCACTGTGCTGCCTTTTTTAGGTGTTTGTCTGTTTCAGCACACCTGATTTCAATTGAAGCCTGATTTAACAGGCTTTTGCTCAGCTGAAATCATAGGCGCAATTCCACTATCGGAACATCTGGGTAATTTCTACTAGACTTTCCACTATTGGGGTAAAGCTGTTGGCCTGCTCTTCTCAGGAGTCATGTCTCCATAGAAAATTGGCCCTTTAAGGACTTAGCAAAGACATCTGCATAACATGACCGTTTTGGCAGTGAGCAGCGTCACTGACGAGCGCCAAAAGGCGCCCACAGCAGCTTAGAATAACAAGAGAAAGACATGGAAGAACCTGGGATTGTTGCTGTGTTTCTGCTTGCTGTCGTTATAAAGTGCTTTGCAAGCAACTTTTCGTATTTCACAAAGCCGCTTGTTTGGCGATGTCTGCTATATTCCCTCTGTGTCACAACCAATCAGCGTTAGTAAACCACAGCTCCCGCCCAGCGACTCTACTGGGCTGAGTACATACCCCAAGACTGGTACTCAGTTGGTTCCTGAAATGGCTCGAAAATGGCCCTGTCGGCTTGGCCCGGTGAAGTGGAGACTAGCGCATACCGGGAAGTTCCGATAATGGAAACTGACCTCATCTCAATCAGGTGTGTTAAAGCAGGGAGATATCCAAAATACGAAGGTCCTTGAGGACCAGGGTTGGGAAACAATGATCTAGCACACCAGCGTAAAAGTCAGGCATGCCCAAATTTTCAACCACATCGCAGTTCAACAGGTTCTCGTTTAAAGAAAATAACTAAATAACTAAAACCCAATTAATTAACAATCTAGTAAACATTGGACAAGACAACTACAATTCTGCTTCAAATAAAGAACTTTGTTTAAAGTGTTTGAAGTGCTTCAATGAGATGAAATTTAAACCTCAACATCTCAAGATAAAAATCAATAATTGAAATTATGAAATAAAAGAAAATCAAAATTATAGAAGCAAATGTTTTAGGGGCTAAACATTTATTAAAATGTCACTACTCCGAAGTCATTTTTCTAATGAAAAATTATTTCCGACTTAAATTTAGTGTGTGTGGTTAATGAGTGGCTGTAGGCTTATGATGGAGAATCAGGGTGGAACGTGTGTGCCAGAACATGTATCGAGCAAGCATGTTTGAGATTGAAGTACACACATGAAAAAGTATCGTTTCTACACATAGATTTAGCCATGACAGTCTTACTGCACGTTCAGATTGTTGGAAAACTGTAGAAGCGTAATATAACGATATAATTATCAACAGCACAATGCAGAGGGACCGGACTGGAAGTGCCGTTTGGGAGCAGAATTACGGAAAAAGTGAGGGTGTTATGGTGCGTTCCATTTGTGGCCGGAACTCAGAAATTCAGACTTCCAAGTCAAAAAAATCAAATGGAATGTCCCCTCGAAGTCGGACCTCCCACTTGAAAAGGCGGAGATTTTTTTCTTGCACCGACTTCCAGTTTCAATATGGCCGCTCCTAGCATCAACAACAGTAGCTGTGGTGGAAACATTTATTTTACAAGAAACACCAGTAAGAGTACGTCTACAAATCAATGTTACATGTAGAACCTACAACTCTAAATGTAACGATATAAAAGTGGTGTTTGCAAATGAAAAAAACTGTTTGAATTAACGTTTGAAAGATGTACTATCAACAATGGCTACCTGGACGTAGCCATATTGGAATTGCGACTTATCTGACTACGTTGATTGGAACGCTGTTTATTTGGGTGTGACGTCAAACCCAGGTCCCAGTTCCCATTTCCAGGGTAAACTGAACGCAGAATTAAATCACCCACATTCCCCAACCATTACATGGTAGGCTGACGGCTCCGTGTCAGGGCACTGGTAATAATTTTCAGACGGTTCATGCCTCAACCTTTCAAAAATTTATCTCCTCATCTGTGCTGCATCCACTGGTTATCTAACCAGTCTAGCCCATCTCTGATTGGTTTAGAGCACGATATGGCTCTAATGTGTGTGTGTGCCGTTGACCCACAGGGAGGCTTTCAGTGTTGAACACTTTTTTCTTTTTCTTTGAATGACTGGTTGGCGCACCATTGAGAAATAAGGTCGCACTTGTGACCGAATTGGTCACACTCCAGAGCCCCGCATACAGAGGAAGCTCATTCCAGACACTTGTGTCCGCATCTCATGTTTCCTGACCGTAGCAGAGCGTTGGATCGCAGTCGGTAAATCGAGAGTGTTGTTTCTTTTGGATCTGCTCTTTCTTCATCGTGACATAGCAAAAGCAGCACCCAGAAACGATATTTCAACTTCTCCACTTGAGGCAAAAACCGACCCTCAACCCAGGAGGTGGTGATTCTGCTAGAATCTCCATCTTAAAGCTGCAGTCCGGAGAATATATTTATGTATCAGTTTTATAAATCTTTAAAATGATAGTGGGGTTCAATACTGTGATAAAAGGCTAGTGCTCCACAACACTTGTTTTTTCCCCTTAATCCCACCTTCCTCCTGTAGACCCCTATGCACTTCACACTGAGCGCCGAATACTTTTAGCCAATAGAATTCGAGTTTCCGCATTGTCGGCTGTTAATCAACTTGTAAGCGGATTGCGCAAACATGTGAACATGGGGCCGCGCACACAGACCGCTCCGTGTCTTCCCGTTTACAGTGACCATATTGTGAGAGAGCATCAGTCATGCAGAAGTTGCTCACCTCCGAAATGTCCATACTAAAGATACAATCGGGTGGTGCTCAGTAGCGCTTGCCGTTTACTTCTTTGACTCGCTGTTTCGCCACAGGTGATGCGCGTGCACAACTGCTGCAGTAAGGTTGGAGGGAGGGAAGGGGAGTGTGTTTTGGGAAGGGCCTTGGTACGTTGGATTCAAAAAATCTCTCCCCCTCAAATACTCCAGACTGCAGCTTTAATGTGGTAGATGAGTTTGATAACCTCTATGATTCTGAGGACTGTTTTGTCTTGGGATTTACACCCTGGTAGGGTCTCTCATGGCAAATTAGATTCAGATGAGTGGTCAGACTAAGAGGGATTCAAGGACCATGATGCAGGAAGACCACCTCACCCAGATCAGGGATACCGGGACACTATCCTGGAGCCAGGGCTGGATCCAGGATAGGGAGGAAGCTAGTGTCTGATGCTAGACCCTTGGCCCATGGGGCTCAGCTGGTTTCACCGTATATAAGCTACAGGAGACTTTCTCCATGTGAACCAACCAGCTGTGCGGAAGGACATAAAGGACTGGTGCTACGAGAGTCAGACGTTAAACTTCTCACTATTATATTCTTTCTGAAGGTTAGACTGCACTAAGTCAGAGATTGGCTTTAAAACTTACTTGAAACGGTTCAGGCCTGCCACCAGTATATCGGGACTCCAACACTATCAGAACATTTATGGTCAAGGCCGTGGGAACTAGGGGTGCCGAGGGTGCTGCAGCACCCTCTTGTGGATGAAAAATGATATACATGTTGAATTTCTGCAAGCAAAAAGTAAATTAAATAAAAATATTTGATTTGATTTAGCTTTGAATTTAAAACAAAAATACAAATCCAAACTATGATTTTTAGAAGATGGAAATGTGTATTTTTCATATTTGAGTGTATTTGTGATGTCACACATACACTTGCTTATCTAACATAGTACAGAAAAGAGAGGTAAACCAAGAAAATGGTGAGGCAGAAAAAAATACCGGATTTCTTTTCAACGCCACAAAAAAAAAAAAAAAAAAAAAAAAAAAAAAAGTACGTGAAAATTCAATTGAAATACTGTTATTGACCACCAGATCACAGGACATGTCCCTGGAATAGAAAACCTAGAGGCCAATGAGAAAAGTCACGAGACAGAAGCTAGCAGGAGCTGCACGACAGCTCAGTGCTTAACGAGGGAAACAAAACACTGTGCGCATCACTGGAAATTCTCCTACCGCCATCCGACTTTGAAATGAACAGACGGCACAGTCAGCTGCAGATGTTAGGTCATGATGTTAAAGAAAGCTTTTGGACTGTCAAATACGTAGGAGAGATTTTTCTACTGCTCTCTATTCACTCTGTAGGGTAAATTGATGGCTTATGTTATGGTATTGTGATATTAGGTCGGAATAATATACTGAGGGGATTCATTGATTTTGGTAGCCTGTGCCAACGTTGATAAATCTTTAACCCTGAAACTCCATCTTCATCGTCTACACCTCCAGTCCTGTAACTTTTAGACGTCTCTGTTTCAACACACCTGAATCAAATAATTAGGTCATCAACAGGAATAGAACCCATTGAGCCTAACAACCTGCTGAGGAGGCAATTTAACCATTTGATTCAGGTGTGCTGGACCAGGAACAACATCTAAAGGTTCCGGGACAGAGGCCCTCGAGGACTGGAGTTTGACACCCCTGGTCAGCAACGTGCCACACACACACACACACACACACACACACACATACAGAGTTCAAGTACAGATAAGCCAATCAAGAAGCGCAGCCGAGGCGAGGCTGCAGAGGTGCTGCGTGTTGGCTGAACGGATTCTGATAAGAGCTTGAGCTGCGCTGCAAGCCAGCTAAAAACAATGTGGGTGTCTAACAGTTTTGCTCTGGCCTCTAAACCCTTTTGGAATAGCAGCTGGCAGAGACCAGCGCTGCTGCTGCTGCCGCTCGAAACGGCTTAGTGCCGTGACACAATCAGACCGACTGGAGCATTGATGCATGCAGTACGGCTGAGTAGCCAGGAGGTTAGCCTTGAACCTGTTAGGATCATGCTGTGGATTGGGTTGGTTCCAGCGGTTGGAGACGATAAGCTGAGAAAACAAGAAGAATGAAGAAAGAAATGAAAAAATAAAAAATAAAAGAAACATACAATGCCTTGCAGAAGTATTTACAGTTAAGACCAAATGTATTCCAAACCCCGGCAGATTTAGTTTCAAGTTAACTTTCTTCTTACCAACATTTTTTTCCTCAGTGGAAGTAAAATGAATGTTTTAGCTTGACTATGAAAGAGAATCTGACGAGTAAGTTAAAGGTCATCACCAAAAATAAATTGTTAAATGTACTAACAGTCAATATCGGATTTTTTTTTCTTCCCGCCAACCAATATTTGATATAGTCTGAATGTTAATTTCCGATACCGATATCAACCAATATCAATAGGCGTCTACTTAAATCTTCAAGGTTGGCTCAGAAATGCAGAAGCCCCACAATATATTGTGAGTTTTGCCAAACAAACAAAAATCTCTCTAAAAACTATACCTCTGAGCTGCCTTGGCAGAAGTCTGCGCTCTCAGAGTGCGTTTCTAGGTAATTATGCAATCATAAATCTGGGCTTTTAAAAAAAAAGAAAAAAAAAAAAGAAAAAAGTGGCAAGATCGTTAAATAAAGAAACCCAAAGGAAGTAGTGCTTGAAGTTTGTCAAAAGCCATGTAGGGTCACAGTACACAAGACCAAAAGTGAATGGAAAACAACCACCAGGAGCACATAATCACACCTATAGGGCATGGTGGAGGCAGCATCATGCTGTGGGAATGCTTTTCTTCAGTAAGGTAAGGAGGATTTTTTTTGACCGAACCTTGATCAGCTCAAGTTTAATGACAATACTCAGTTTTAAAAGTGAGTTTAGATGCCATTCAGATTTTTTTTTACTCTGTATTAATAAATTGTAAAAAAATTGGGTGATTTTGCAAATAATACAGAGAGAAACATAACACCCTGCAATTTAGTACGTTCTCCCACTTAGAAATTATGGAGCGGTCTGAAATTCACATTGTAGGTGCATTTCCACTGTGAGAGACAGCATTTGTTTTTTATGTTCAGGAAATCACATTGTCTGTTTTTTTTAAAGAATTTATTTGGATTTTATTGCTGCACATAAGTATTTAAACACCTGCCAATCAGCAAGAATTCTGGCTCTCAAAGTTACTCTGCCTTTAAAAAGCCCACCTCTACTCCACTTATTCATCTAAATAAGTAGCACCTGTCTGAGCTCGTTAAAGGCAAGGCAAGGCCTGGATTTTATTTATTTAATAAGATTTTATTTGTATAGCACACTTTCGACAAGGTGCTTTACATGATATGGGGATAAAATAAAAATAGCAATAAAACACAGACAAAGCATATAAAGTAAAAACAGCAAGAAAGCAAGAAGCACACACAAAACATATGATACAAGAAAGCATATGATAGTCAAAGGCAGCTCTAAACAGATGAGTTTTTAGCCATGATTAAAAAGAACTCGGGGTTTCTGCAGCTTTGCAGTTGTCTGGAAGTTTGTTCCAGATTAGAGGAGCATAGAAACTGAAAGCTGCTTCTCCCTGTTTGGTTCTAATCCTAGGGATGTTGAGTAGAGGGGTGTGGGTATAGTAACAGTAGATCTTCAACATACTTTGGTGCTAAACCATTCATTGATTTATAAACTAGTAAAAGTATTTTGAAGTCGATTCTCTGAGCTACAGTGAGGCAGTGTAAGGACTTCAGGACTGGGGTGATGAGTTAAAGACACCTGTCCACCCAACAGTCAGTCAGACTCCAACTACTACCATGGGCAAGACCAAAGAGTTGTCAAAAGACACCAGAGACAAAATTGTAGACCTCCACAAGGCTGGAAATGGCTATGGGTCAATTGCCAAGCAGCTTGGTGAAAATAGATCAACTGTTAGAGCAATTGTTAGAAAATGGAAGAGGCTAAAGATGACTGTCAGTCTCCCTCTGACTGGAGCTCCATGCAAGATCTCACCTGGTGGGGTATCATGATGATAAGAAAGGTGAGGAATCAGCCCAGAACTACATGGGAGGAGCTGGTCAATGACATGAAGAGAGCTGGGACCACAGTTTCAAAGGTTACTGTCGGTAGAACACTGCGCCATCATGGTTTTAAAATCAGGCATTGCATGGAAGGTTCCTCTGCTCAAGTCATCACATGTCCAGGCCCGTCTAAAGATTGCCAATGATCTTCTGGATGATCCAGAGGAGGCATGGGAGATAGTCATCTGGTCAGGTGAGACCAAAATATAACTTTTTGGTCTAAACTTCACTCGCCGTGTTTGGAGGAAAAAGAAGGATGAGTTGCATCCCAAGAACACCATCCAAACATCATGCTTTGGGGTGCTTTTCTGCGAAGGGGACAGGACGACTGCACTGTACTAAGGAGAGGATGAATGGGACCATGTGTTGTGAGATTTTGAGCAACAACCTCCTTCCCTCAGTCAGAGCACTGATGATGGGTCGTGGATGGATCTTCCAACATGACAATGACCAGAAGCACACAGCCAGGATAACCAAGGAGTGGCTCCGTAAGAAGCATATCAAGGTTCTGGAGTGGTCTAGCCTGTCTCTAGGCCTAAATCCAATAGAAAATATTTGGAGGGAGCTGAAACTCCCTGTTGCTCAGCGACAGACCCGAAACCTGACAGATCTAGAGAAGATCTGTGTGGAGGAGTGGGCCAGAATCCCTGTTGCAGCGTGTGCAAACCTAGTCAAGAACTACAGGAAACGTTGACCTCTGTAATTGCAAACAAAGGCTTCTGTACCAAATACTGACACTGATTTTCTCTGGCGTTCAAATACATATGTGCAGCAATAAAATACAAATAAATTCTTTAAAGATCAGACAATGCGACTCCTGAAATTTGTTTTCAAATCCTGTCTCTCGCAGTGGAAATGCACCTATAATTTGTTATATTATTTCACTTGCAAAAATCACAGGGTGTTCAAAAACGTATGTTCCTCACTGTAAAAGAAAATCACAAATAAAAACACAGCAACTTCTGTTGCAACTTTTCACAAAAGGTAACGGGGAAAGAAATCAGGCATTTTAGGCCGCAATAATCATGGAGGGACTGGATAAGTGAAAATCTACAAGGAGTAGGGGAGGGAGGGTGCCCCCATCCTCACGCATTAGCTCCTTAAGCGCCCCAACCCATCCCCACTGTCTCTAATCTTCTCTATCGGCGAAGCTGGACAGGTACAACAGAGAGACAATAAACGCGGGGGGCTGCCGGAGATGTGGACAGACATCAGGGCTGTGGGAGGCAAGAAGGGCAGGCTGCTGTTTTATTCTGTGAAAAAAGGAGCCTGTCTGGTTGGGTTTAAGGGTTAGCCGGAGGAAGTGAAACAGCTAGAGAGATATACTTGAAGAAATGAGAAGGAAGGAAGGAAGGAAGGAAGGAAGGAAGGAAGGAAGGAAGGAAGGAAGGAAGGAAGGAAGGAAGGAAGGAAGGAAGGAAGGAGTGTTGTAAGACAAGAAAATAAATAAAGTTTGAAGAAGAAGAAAAAAAACTGTGTGGAGGAGATCGGGGGTGGGGGGGTTGGGGGTTACAATGTGTAATCTTTTTTTTTTCCGGATTCAGTGATGCATTTTGATAGATCCAGTGAAAATAAAACCCCTCAGCGGCAGCGGAGAGAGGGGAAGAAACAGACGGGGGCAAGAATCAAAGACCAAATCCAGTGAATCCACAACCCCCCCGGAGATTCCTCTGACATGTTAGATCTGTTCTCTCCTCTTAACTTCTTTCCTTCTGAAGGCAGGCAGGCACAGCGTCTTTGTCGGCGCTAAAGGTTTCACGTTTCAACTCGCCGCCGTCCTTCCGAGACGTGAAAACGAAAGGAGCAGTTCCCCTTTTTTTTTCTCCCCTCCCCTCCCCCCGAGAGGGTTTATGCGTTAGTTGCACTTTCGAAAAATGATGCAGCAGACGAATCTCTGCGACTCTTACCAGACGGGGTCGGCGTTGACGGCGTCGTCGAACCACAGGATGTACAAACAGAACAGCCCCACGATCAAAGCGTGCACAGTGGACACCAACCTGGGGATTGACAGACACGCACACACGTTTGCATTGAGTCAACACAAGCACACAATGAGGAACTATAAGTTGGACTTGCTAAGTAAGCATTCGTGCCTTGCAGAAACATTTAATTACACTCGTGCGTTAAATTAGGCCTGAGAGAGCCTCTCCTCTGACCTTTGGAGCGCTTATCTGGGCCACAGAAGGAGTACTTCTGGGAGCCGGCAGCTCTTATCTCGCTTTTACCAGGGATCACAATTCTCACACTATCGCTGTGCGCTCTCTGGGACAGTCCGCAGCTGCTGACCCCAACTGCCTGAACAATCAGCTTACCGTATAGCGACATACAATCTGAATCAGGGGTCGTGACGGGGGGGGGGTATTTTTTTAAACTTAAATTCTGATCATAATCTATTTTTAACCGTCAATTTTGAAAATTAAAACATATTTAATTGTGTTTTTTTTTATCCATTTGAATTAGTATTCAATCTGAACAAAGAACTACATTTAAACGCAGAGTTTGAAATATGAACAGTTCACCTGCTGCGGCCTGAACGCACAGTCTCACAAGTTCCGCTTGTGCGTAATCCAGGGTTTCAAGTGGGATTGCTGCAGAGGTCATCGTCATGGGTTTTTTTTTGGATTGTTTCTTAACTTCCTGTCTTTCCACAGCGCTCCAGACTCTTAAAGGGGACTATGGATGATGACGCGAGTACCTCTGTGAATCAGATGGGCTGTTATTTAGCATGCTGTGGGAATAAGAAAGTAGCGCTTGAAGTTTGTCAAATGACATATTGATGTTTCACGAGCATGCTTCTTTGACCACCTCTGGGCTGCGGACCGGAGCGGATCTAGAGCGCATGCAGTGGAAATTGCGAACGGCTGCGGAGTGCGTGGCGGACCGGACCAGAGCGCATGCAGTGGAAATTGCGAACGGCTGCGGAGTGCGTGGCGGACCGGACCAGAGCGCATGCAGTGGAAATTGCGAACGGCTGTGGAGTGCGTGGCGGACCGGACCGGAGCGCATGCAGTGGAAATTGCGAACGGCTGTGGAGTGCGTGGCGGACCGGACCGGAGCGCATGCAGTGGAAATTGGGGGTCAGGGATTGTTGTTTTTGGCTACAGGATTCAGCCACCGTTTAAAAGCTTGAACTTAGCCAAGGATGAGCAAATGAACTTCGCTGCACTATAAATTAGCGAGATATGTCGACGACGGCAAAAAGGACGCCTGTGGCGATAATACACAGTCATGTGGTACTGAAACCCGAGGAAACGGGCGACATGAAAGAAGAACTTGTTTTATCATATTTTATTAGTGTACGTGTTTCTATTCTGGATAGACAAACCTATTTTAAAAACATGTCAATGTGAACCAAATTTAAGACTTTCATACTTTTGAGGGTCTTAATTTTCCTTAAATTAATTGATCAACTTTTAATACTTTTCAAGACCCCGCGGAGACCCTGTGAAAGGAGCACAATTTGATTGGCTCAAAGCCACTTGACTCGATGTCATGTTGATTGCTTTGGCCTGGGTCACCAGAAGGTTACCACATTTGCAGGTTAATTTAAAGTATAAAAAAAGATCCGATACATAATTGCACGGGGTAAAAATTCAGTGTTGTAAAGTCAATGTCTATAAAAAGTCTGATTCGAATATTTCTTCCATATTGCCTTGGTAAGTTTACAGTTGTGCTATTAAATGGGTTCAGAGTAAAGGAGGGTGAATACTAATGGCTGCTGGTCAATCAGAAAATCCCCGTCAAAGTCAGTGAAGCTCGTGGTTGGATCGTGAAAAAATGTGAAGAATGAAAGAGATGTGAATACCTTTTTTTTGGCACTATGTAAAAGGTCGATATTAGATCTTTTTAAAAATCGTGTTTTTCATACTTTATTCAACATTTTGCTCTTCCTCTTTGGAAGTACTCTCACACTTCTCTCCTTGCCTTCAAGTCCCGGTTACATAACCGACACCCACACACACGGAGCTGGTGGGTCTTATGCAATGGAAGTGAACCCATTACTAGATGCTTTGCCTCCAACTAGTTGGAGACTTCCTGGCCGACGCACTCTGTTCTTTCTCTTACGGTCAAACAAGTGACTGTCAGTAGTTGCTGGATGAGTGAAAGGGTCATCTCTGAGAGCAGGCTGACAGCAAACAAACGAGAGAAGAGGACACACGCAACAGGGTCAGTGAAAAGATGTTGCACAACGAGCGATTGCCCTCTGAACCCCCCCCCCCCCTCCCCTCCCTGGAGGTTTCTGCTTGAAACTCTAAACCCCTCTGTAGGCGAAACCGGCACGCTTGCATCCCGGCTGCACATGTGCAGGACGAAGAGTTCGCTTCAAGCGCGACGGGATGGGGCTCGTGTGAGCTTCGATATCAAAAACATTCAGGGGTCAGCTCGGTGAGGGTGTCCTTTCACTGTAATGCTGTCCTCTGCATGAAGGCGGTAGATGAACTCTGTTTGGAGAAAGGTGGAAAAGCTGAAGCAGCGGTTTGAATGGACGACAGGAGCGTTAGTGAAGTTTTCTAGAAAAGGCCATAAAGGGAAACGGGTAAAATAACCTAACTAGGCACAATTAAATAGAAGTTCCTCCATGCTACAAAAGTGCTTAATGAGACAAATTTCTTTCTGATCTGAACCTCAGGTCTGACCCAAAAATGGATTTCTTATGAGCCAAGGAAACGGGGAAGAGAGCCTTCTTTCAGCCAGTTGACCAGCACTGGGTTGCCCCTCCAGTTAGCTAGCTATGCGCGGCTCTTTTGCAGTCGCATCTCCCGTGGGCGAGGAGGACAAATGAGATTGTTTGGGGGTTATGTCCATGTCGGGTAAACAGAGACGCACCGAATACAATGTGGAAACTGAAGTTACAAGTGGTATGTGTGTAAAGCAGCCTGCTGCAGGCTGGAGTGGCATTAGGGCTGGACGATAGAGAAAAAAATTTAATCACATTGATTTATATCAATAATGTAGAAAATATATATTTCAAGTGCAGCCCTGGCCATTTTATACCATTCTTTAATGAACTCATTTTAATAAAGCACATGCAAAAACTGAATTCAATGTATTTATTTGAACAACTTTTTTACTGTTGTTTCTAAGAAACAAAAACAAATCAAGTGAAGGGACCTGAGTGACATCAGTAAATACTGACAATAAATCCTTTTGGAATGTAGTATCTGTAACTGCTTTAGTGCTGCACAGATTGAACCAAATGATCAAGTAACCTCCTTTGATTTAGAATAGATACAGATGAAACCAGATATTTACATACACTGTATAGAAAAGACACATAACCTTTTTCCCCTTTACTGCCTGGCCTTTAGTTAGATTAAACTTTTCCTGTTTTATGTCAGTTAAGATTAATAAAACTATTTCTATTTGTTAAATGCCAGACATTCAGATAAAAGGGAAGAGAATCGTGGACTTCCAACGGTTCGGGTACATTTTCCAGACGGCTGAAGGTGCCACGTTCATCTCTTCAAACAACTGTATGAAACGTATTGACACTGTGGGAATGACCAGCCACTATACCATTCAGGAAGGAGAAGGGTTCTGTGTCAACACCTCAAACATACTGTTGCCTTGTGTGACATCATCGGAAGATCAAAATATATCAGGAAGTGTATTGTAAATCATCAGAAATCTGATTCAGCCTTGGGTACAACTTCCAGATGTCTGAAGGTCTCGCGTTCATTTATTCAGTTACGTACAAGACAAAAACACAACGGGAATGTCCAATCCTGGTGCTGTTCAAAGGCGAGCTTTTTCTTCTTCTTTTCTTTTTGCTGTGTGTGGTCTGTATCAAACCCAGAACAAAGCAAAAGACGTTGCGAAAATGCTGGCCCAAGCCAGCAACGGATCTCTATTAACAATTCATGTACCGACAAATTCATTCAGCGAGGAAAAAGCCGTTACTCCAAAAGCAACATGAAAAACCATATCTACGGCTTACAAATCCACACAGAGCCAAAGACTGACATTTTTTCGAGACACGTCCTCAGGTCTGGTTCTAATTAGAGAAAAAAAATGGGGAAGGGTGCAAGCCTAACAACGGTCTTGAACGTTCACACTGCAGGCTGAAACGACCCAATTCCGATTTTTCTGCCCCTATGCGACCTGTATCTGATCTTTTCATGACAATCTGAACGACACAGATCCGATCTTTTCAAATGCGACCCAGGCCACTTGGGTAAGTGGTCCAAAATCCGATACGTATCCGATCTTTTAAAATGCGACTTCAGTCTGAACAGCCAGGTCGCATGTATCCGACCCGCACGTCATTGATACGCGTTTCTGCACAGTTATGGGCCGCCGCAGACATGTCTCTTTCCTGTGACAGAGTAAATCGAAGGCGCTCACCAACATAATCAAAAGTGGATCCAGACATTCAGAAGCTACTGATGAATTCTTTATTAGTGAAGTCACTGAACTCACATGAGTATCTCACCACTCCTGGCTGCGACTCCAAACCCACACGTTTCTCAGTACCGACGTTGCTACCACTGCTCCACAAAACGCCATGGCCAAAAACCTTGCTCTCCTCCTTTTTATTTTTCTCCTTAAAACGAGAAGATTGAACTTGTGCTGGCTCCGTTGTGGAAATAACTTTTATTAAAGGAGTCATGACCTGTAATTTTCACTTTTCCACCAGAAAAAATGTATGTTATGATTGCCTAACGATTATATACTGCCCGGGAAGCAGATATTTAAAAGTGAAGCGTTTGTTTACCCCTGGGTTCGTCAACCAGCCCACGCGCACTCAAATACGTGATTTTAATTTCTGGCCGACTTGACGTCAAGTCGGCCCAGGATATACCATATATAGACATCGCAGACCTACCTATGCTGCAGGAAGCCCGCCCTCCCTCTCTCCCCTTCATATTCAGTCGAGCGCTGCCATTACTGAATTTTAGTGATGGGAATTCCAGCTCTTTTTGGAGAGCCAGTTCTTTTGGCTTGGCTCACCATAAAGAGCCGGCTCTTTAGGCTCCTCAGATTTTCTGTTGCTTAAAGTGTATTTATTACCAATATTAATGCAAAACGATGTGTACCAAATGTACCAAAACAAGCGGGGGGGAATGAAAGAATAAAAAAAAAATGGCTCCCAATGACGAGCCGGCTCCCATCGTTCACTTCAAAGAGTTAGCTCTTAGAGCCGGTTCGTTCGCGGCCGACACCTCACCGATTCGAAGTACGAACTCGACCGTGAAAGATGCAGAAAGTTTCTTCACGCAATGATGCATGAAGACATATTTGTGTCAGCCTTTTTATTTTAATCAGCTAAAACCATTTCTGCCAGAAACGTAGTGCACAAGTGAGTTGCTCTGTTGACTGCCAGTATCAACATGGAAATATTTTTTCTATTTTTTTACGAGGGAATCCTTTACGAATTTGGGACAATATCAGGCAAAGTTGGCATCGAAGCTCCGTTTGGAAAAAGGGGCCATTCCAACAATCAGAGGTTTGCCTGCAATTGAAACAGTAAGGCTGTGTTTTTATTGCTCTGCTGTGTGTAACAAACAGCAGCTAACTGCTAATGTGGCTATTGTATGCTAGCGGGAGTAGTAGATATGGGTTAGATATGCTGAAGCGTTGTCAACCATAGACATATCGTGTCAACCCCCTTCCTTCCTGCCACCAATCAACGCGTCCCTCATTTGCATTATTACAATGCCCGTCCACGACAGCCAAAGTATCGCATCAGATCTCGTGAGACAATAATGCCTTCAGAAATAAGGGTCAGAGGAGCTCTGTGTTTATTTTTTTCAACTTTTGTTTTTTAGAAGGGCCTGAAAGACTATAATAGAGTGTGGGTATCCAAGATAATACTAGGTTATGACTCCTTTAAGGCTAAACGAGCTCCACTGTCGACATCCATGTGTAACCACTTCCGCAAACAACAAGTGACGTTGTTGACCGTTGAGTACTCTTCTGCGCATGCGGATCAATTCTGGGTCATTTCACCAGGTTCACGTTCACACAGGAGATCACAAAAGGTTGCATTTAATTAGAAATTTGAACGGCCTTGCAAAAAAAAAAAAAAAAAAGCTTTTTTTCTAAAAATCGGAATTGAGCATTAAGCCTTGCAGTGTGAACGCAGCCTTATACTGCGTTCACACCGCCCCAAACGTCAGCGTCAGTTGCGGCAAGATTACATGTAAAGTCTACAGTTGAGTCCGTCAGAGTCTCTACGGTGCGTTGTGTGCCTTGGCTCCGTCAACTTTTCAAGCGTTGCCTGCGTTTCAAGCGGCAACATAGCAAACTCAAGCAATGCAGAAGTTCAGCTAGCTGAACTTTTGACGGACTTCACGCAGTGCGCCAACCAAACAGAGTGTCTCACTGTAGTGACGTCACCACACGTATCTTCTTCGCGCTCTTTTTTGCTCAACGTACATGCGTCAAACTAGCGTTGAACGCACCATTAGTCATGCAGTTTAAAAGACAATAGACTGATTCTTGAATTTAGCAAACAGAAATCCTAACCGACCTGAAGCAGAAAATGTTTTTGCCAGGGTTCGTTTGTCTGTCTGTCTGTCGGTTAGCAACATAACTTAAAAAGTTGTAGGTGGATTTTGATGACATTTCCAGGAAATGTCTGCAAAGGGATCAGGAACAAGTGATTAGAATTTGGGGGTGACCCGGATCACCGTTTGGATCCAGAAATCTTTTTTATCATTGGGAGATGGGGCTGTTTTCAGCATATGTGCATGTAGCTCCACAATAAATAGCTTAGTGAAAAAAAATAAATAAATACAACATAACATCCCAACAGGTTCAACAAAAAAATCAAAGATTGATCCGGATCCTGCCTAAATTCCTGATACTGTCATCCAGAACAGGAACAAACTAGGGAAGCTTTGGAGTTTTGATAACTGCAAGGGCACAAATTCAGGTACAGACATGCAACAAACACCAAAATATGGCCAAGACATTGTGGAATCTGAAGTGTGCGAATGGATTTCATGCATCTTCAAAAGCTATGGAGCTAGATCCAGAAGAAAACCAGAGTTGCCGAATAAATGATTTTTGTGAATAATAACTAATTAAGAGCAATATAAGTGTGAATCCAGCTGCTAAAGGTCTGTTCTCATGGTCAAGGAATCAAAAAAAACAACAACTCACATTTAGATCACAACAGTGGGGGAAGGGGGCTGAGCTGCATTGGAGGAGGTCTGCGCTCTCTGAATGCTAGCTTCTAGATTGTTATGCCACTGAAGACAGAAATGAATGGGAAGGAGGGGGGGGGGGGTGTTGTTTGTTTGTTGTTTATGGTGAAAGGTTGGCAGTTTTGTTCCCACGCACCTGGAGTTCCATTCGGTGAGCTTGGTGGTAGGAAGCCGCTGGTAACCCGGCGTGACGGCTAAGGAGAGCCGCGGACTGGCCACCGAGAAGAGAAGCTGGAAGCCCACGAAGCTGCCAGCCACCACGCTCAACTCTCTCGTCTCCATCACTCACCTAAACACGACAGGGAGGGGGGGGAGGGAGGGGCAGGGATAGGGATAGGGATAGGGAATGAGTGATCCACATGGACAGGTTGGGTCGATCGCTGTCAGTCATCCTGGGCAGCAGCAGCAGCAGCAGCAGCAGAGAAACTGATGTGACAGTGGTGTTGGGAGGGTGAGGCTGTGCCCTGTGTGTGTCCATCAGGTCCACAAAGCCAAACAGGAAAAAGGAAAGAGACAGAGGGAGGAATATATAAACTGAGAACACACGCCGTCTAATGCAAGTGACAGGAGAGCTGTAGCTGAGTCGTGCACTGAAGACGAAGACGAGACAGTAGAGTCAAGGGCGACAGAAGGGAAAAAAAAAAAGAAAGAAAAAAAGACTGAATGTCTGAATCCAGTAGGCAGCACAGGAGCTGAGTTTGGAATAAAAAGGTCTCCATTATGCATAGTTTGCGAGCGGATTAACGGCGAGTTGTTTGGGACACACCAGAAATCCCTGAGCACGAAAACAAAGACTCCGCATAGAAAGAAAAGAGGATTTCCAAGATGAGGCAACTGGTTCGGCTCACGGGGCGCAGCGGTTCGCAAAACTGTGCGTTAAAGCCGCAGTTTACCTCCACAATGCCTCTCATTATTCCTACAGTCTGCTTCAAATCGGCTGGGCATTACGGTGGCTTGCGAAAGTGCTCGTACGCCTTGGACATTTTTTCATGTTACAAAAAAAAAAGAAGAACAAAAAGGGGGGTTTTAGTGGGATTTTCAAGTGACTGACCGACACGAGCAAAAGAAACAATTCCAAAAAGTTTGCCTTGTTTTCCTATTCCTATTTTACTCCGATGAAACCCCACTGTAACTCTGGAGGAGCAGCTCCAGAGCTCATAACCATTTCAATTATGTTTAAAAACTACTTCATTTATCCCGAAAATGAAATGAAATGTCACAACTCATCCGAGTATCTTCAGCGAGTCGTTATGCATGGCGATGTACGTCACGGCGCGTCGGTGACTTTTTGCTTGCCACATTTGTTTCAAAATGGAGTTTCGATCCCTGACAAGCTTAGTATGTATAAAATCTACAGACACATAGGCTAGAACGACAGATTGGTGCAAAAAAAATCAAAGGTGAGTAGATTCAGTTCAGTCTGTTTACATTTAAAAATATATATAGTTTAACGAATTCATTGAGCCATTTTCCGTTGATTAGCTAACTTCAAGTGGATTTCTTAAATAATAACCAAACTAAAAACTATGCGAACCCATATGCCTCTTGCAGTGAAATACTGCGCCAAGTTACCAAAGGCCAACACTCTCTGAGGCACACTGGGTGAGTAGATCAACAAATAATACATTTTATAACATTAAATGTGTCAAAGGATTCTGAGATTACAGTTCAGCCTGCTGGGTTGTGGTTGGGAAAATAAATAAATAAATAAAATAAAAGGCTCAAATCCCCCTGTGTTGTGTGTTGATGGAGCCGTCGTTTGTAGCCTGTGCTAGCTCATTAGCATTCAGACAACCGCTGTGGCGGCATCTGTTCAGGTGGGTTTTCCCCACATCTCCTTTTCGCCAAATCATTTCCAAACGTTAGATTAAACCCAGATTTGGACTGAAATTGTGCAGACAAGTCATCTTTTTTCATTGAGGCTGAAACGTCGAGTTATTATGAGCGAGCCTTGACGCGGAGAGTTGGGTTTAATGGTGTTAAAAGAATCTTCCTTGGAACTTCTGATTCAGTTTAAAAAATATATTTAAAAAAAAATCACAATATAGTCTCACTCATAGCATCGCAATATATCACAATTTGTCATGTCGTCCCCCTGTATTGTGATGCATATCGTATAACCAGATTCTTGCCAATACACATCCCTACTGATTAGAATCCCCAAAGCTAAGAAATTTGCAATTAAGAAATAAGCAATTCCGGAATTGCGCCGCTCAAGGTGGCAGCATGTTGGAGTAGCTCTGTTACTTTGGTTCATATAATTTTCTTTCTAAAAACTTTTATTCTTCCATTTCTGGTTGAAACATTGTTTTTGTGGACAACTGTTCTCTCTGGTTTTGAATGCTGTGCAGCTGAAAGGATTTTTGCTGATACTTTTTATTTTTGGACATTTGTTATGATGCATAACCATGGCAACAAGGTGGTTTACAACTGGCAGCAGCTGATTAACATCACAAAAGCTCAAATAAGACCTCAACTACAGCCACAAAACCCTGATGAGTTGAAAAGAAGACGCCACAGATCCAGAGCATCCTCTACATCAGACTGTCATACAACTACAGAGCGTCTTCAGTCAGAGGCTTCTTCAGATCTGGAGACTGCTACAGGAGATCATCCCTACCCACAGCCATCAGCATCTACAACAAATCTTTGAAGGAACTTGCATAATGAGTTACAACATTTAATTTCCCTTTGGGATTAATAAAGTAATTTTGAATTTGAATTTGAAACACTTGCACTCCGACTCCCAAAATCCCAGAGGAGTTAAAAGGGAGATGACACGGATGCAGAGCAGAGAGAAGGATGAAGTTCAAACCGTCTCGTCCATCGATTACGACGAACGAGGATATGATGAACATCTCTCTGCCTGGAAGAGCGGCGGAAGCAAACGAGGTGGATGGGCAGTGCTTGCCAACGACATTTAATTTCGCCTTTGTGATCAAGTGTTTTTTTTTTAAAGCTGAATTAATATCAGGGCCGTACGGAATTTCAAAAGAATATTGTGCCGTGATTATGATCGCACCTTTCAGACTCTTTCCAGCTGTGCCATCGCTCTATGTCCACACCGCTCTCCATCAGCTTCACCAGTCACTAAAAATATACTGGAGCTGTTGGCATTGAGCACAGTTGGAGATCATTCAACTGGTCAAGCACGTTGTCCATACGCAGGGTGTGAGCGTGTGACACCTCACGTAAAGATGTCAACAAATGTTGCATGTGAAGTTCACTATTTGGGGTTAAAAAAAAAAGAACGAAAAAAAAGTCTCTGTGATGAGTTCTTTTACATCAAGCTACACAAGACATTTATGTCACTGCCAGAAACTTTTGCTTACGACTGCACGGCGTGCCGACTACTTGGGGAAGCCTGCTTACTTTCACCGAGGTCAACGAACTGGAAATTTGTTTTTGTAAAAATGTATGTGAAAAAAAAAAAAAAAAAAAAAAACAACAACAAAAAACACCATCAACCAAACACTGCAGGTTCACCGGAAGGAGCACGTTAAGAAACCCATAAGAGATCTCGTTCTCGTGAACGTCGACATTTTTCGAAGGGATAAAACGATGGAGGATATCAACCCTCCGCTCCCCAACACCGACGCCACGCTCTCCTCGGTTTTCCACAGCTTCTTGTGTTCAGGAACAAAACTATTGATTCGCCAGACGCATCAGGCTGACCTCCTCTCAGCTCTGCATCCCGAAAAAGACAAACGCAGCAGTCCTCCACTTGTATCAACAAACGAAAAGATATACCGACGCTGCTTGCAACTTATATTTTTATTTATTTTTTTGGTGACACTTATCGAACAGAATCCTCATCATCTGAGTGTTTTTTTTGTTTTTTTTCTGCTTTCTGTTCCGAAGCTGGAAAGTAAAACTCCAACGCGATGACATAACGATTCAGAAACAAAGAAGAGAAGGGTGGAAGGTTTTATCAGCCGTCCGGACTCTCGCCTGCCACACACCCCTAAACGTGCGATGAAATCCAACAGATTATGAGAGTTATGCAAAACAAATTAATAATAATAATAATAATAATTAGTGCTGACGGATTATACTGTGGAACCTCTGGAGATGATGATTCTTCATAAAATCAATAAAAAAAAACATTATGAACAACCCTGAGCATCCTCTTCATGATCATGAGACTGTTATGAAACAGAGCGTCTTCAGTCGGAGGCTTCTTCAGTTTCGCTGCAACACAGACCCAAACAGGAAATCCGTCCTGCCCACAGGCATCATGATCTACAACAACTCCTTAAAGAATTAAAGAGTATTAGCAACAACACCACCTACTTTCATGCGTAACTTATCGTACCAGTGCCATAAGTAAACCACGAGCGACGATAACAACCGATGTTAATTTCCTCTAGAGCTGCAGCGATCGATTATTTTAGTCATCGAGTAACCTAGCAATTATTCTGGCAACTAATCGATGAAGAAATTGATCATTTAAAAAGGCAGAGTGTAGAGTATGCAAAGTTCAAATATACTGAGCAGGCTCTACAATTATCTACATTATCTTAGCTTTTCTATGCCGTTTTACTGTTAATAGTTTAAAGTTAATAAATATTTTACAATCGGTCTGTTTTTACATTTTAAAACTTTTTTTTTTGGAGCACTCTGCTTCATGGTGAGTATAATAAGCTACATGAATAATAAACATTTGTTATAACGTGTCTTACATACGCAATTCCCTTCACCATTAGTGATAGCGATGCGGCGCAGGGTCGTGGGGTTTTTAACTGAAGCACAGAAACAATGAAGGTAATGTTGTTGTTGTTGTTTTTTTAGATGGTGTTAAATATAATTGGTAAATAAATCGGTAGATATCTGCAATATTAATATCAGCCCAAATTTTTATATCAGTGCATCCCAAATTAAAACTAATATTTTTTTCCCACTTGATTATGCACCACTCTGTGTTTGTCTATCACACACTGGGTTTCTATATAGTCTTCACACAAAAAAGGGTTCTAAATGTAAGGTACTTTCTTTAACTGTGGTTTAGAAACTCGGAAAACTTCAAACTCAACCGGAACAGAATATGTGGTTCCTTTTTTTTTTTTTTTTTTTTTAGTGGCCTTTATTCAACAGTAGCTAGACAGGAAGAAGGGCAAAGAGAGAAGTGGAAGAAATACAGCAAACAGACCAGGGTCGGGGATCGAACCCGGGGACGACTGCGACACCTGCATGCGGTCCTTAGAGTGGGTTTTAGTTCAAATGCCAAAGATACCCTAAAGCTGTTGGTCAGTGAATTTCTCTCTCTCTTTTTTTTAAATTAGAGCTGCTCTGAGCTTGTCCAGATGGAGAGGGGAAAAAAGCATCACAGGGAATATTTTTTTTGACTTAAATCTCAAGAATGCAACACGAACTGCAGAAATGCGAGTGTGTAGAGGGACAGAGTTTGGGAATATAAACGATTAGGAACTCAGGAAGGTTCAGCAGCAAAGCAGAGACAAGGTCCACGACACCCAGAGAGCCCATTACAGCCCGCATTCCTGCGCCGATCGTATATGCAGCTTGCGCCTGAATAATTCATCGGCATCCTTCACCTGGCAGCCCGCTTCATCCCGTGGAGGAGAGGAGAGGAGAGGAGAGGAGAGAAGGCCCCGCGGAGACTCCTCACTGCGGCTCCCGACCTTCTCCTGCAGGATCATCCTGCTGCTGCTGTCAGCAAACCGTGATCCCCCCCCCCCCAAAAAAAATCTCTCTCTCCCATTCCTCCCCGACATATCGACCAAGCATAAATAAATAGCGCTTCAATTTCCTCTCCCCTCCCACCTCTCTGTTCGTTTGGAAACCCGAAAGCGAGCCCAGTCTACCGCATTGCTACACCGAAACCACCGGGTTCCATCCTGGGGCTTCGCACGGTTCCGCCGCCCCGGATCCTGAACGTGAACACTGATTCATGGCGTCCGATCGGCGTCGCTTTAAGCCGCCGGGAAGATGCCTCTGCATCTTTTTTTTTGTTTGTTTCTTTGCACACACAGACCCATAGGCTATAACAATGCCTCCACCGCGCCCTCCTCCACGATTCTGTAGGGTTTCACATCATCCGCCCACCGGAGCAGCTCCGGCTACCCGGGATATGCACCGAAAGATTAGATTCTATCCACGAAAGAAAATTCAGCGTGCACCCCCCCCCCCCCCCCCCTCACTCCCTCTTTCCCCCGCTGTGCGGATGCAAACGAACAACAAAGCGTTGCGGACAGCCAAGAAGAAAATGGCGAGATTTCGAAGAAGAAGACGCGTATCTTTCTGTTGTTTGTCTCTTTTCTTTTTTCGTCGTGATCGCAACCCAGGCAGGTGGTGAAGGAGTTGTGACAAGCAGACCCGCCGCCGGGTCCGAACAGCGGGATTAAAGTTGCTGCTGTTGTTAGAGGTGGCAAGAAAAGGGAGGAAAAAAAAGAAAATATAAAATAAAGACAGAATTCATTGGTCCTGAGCGATAGGAAGAGGAGGTATGAGCTCCATTTTACCTGCTAGCCGTCGCATAGGGCACAGTTGGCGGATAAAACCCCCCCACGTTCAAGCGCCGGTGTTGTTGTTGTTCTGGGCGTCCTCTCTCTCTCTCTCTCTCTCTCTCTCCACTTTCCTTCAACTTGACGTTAGCTTAGCGGCTCGGCTAAACTGAAAGCAGCCCACTGGCTCTCCCAGGGAGGACCCCCCCCTCCTCCATAAGCAGAGACACAGCACGACCAGCCTCTCTCCTCTCCCCCCTCCACCGCCGCCACGCAGACAGCGCCGTGTCCCAACAGCCGCTACAAACAGGGGAGCAATGGCCTCTCTTACCGCCTCATGTCCTCGCTTCCATGTGTTTTCTCCCGAGAGTACCGACAGAAAAGTTTTTTGGGGGAAAAGTCGTTTTATTTTTCGCTCTGACAGAAAGCGAGCGGTGACGTCGGCACGTATCCGCCTCCGCGTGCACACGCGCCTCTGGACCCGGGCTACGCCCACGAGGAACAAAGGCCACGCTTATGATTTATGGATGAGCAACCAGGGCTGGCCGAAAGATGTATGGGGCCTTAAGCAGAATCTGATTTGACCCCCCCCCCCCCTTAGACAATTTATCTCATCCGAAACGGTCAAATCAAATTTAAAAGGGGTTCTAGAACAACATTTTTGACATTTGGAAACTGTTCTTTGAGCCTCTATGTAGCATACTAGCTTTGTTGGCCCTGATAAATGGCCAAACACAATCCTATATTAAGGCCCCACAATAGAATGATTGGTTTTCCCCGCCCACTGTTGAATATTAAATGAGCCGATTGGCCGGTTTAAAAGGATGGCTCTATGATGATAGGGTTAAATAGCTCTATAACGAACAGTTACATACTGTTGGTTATGAAGTGAGTGGCGACATGTCAATTCTAAGGGGGCGTGTCTACGGTCTGTGATGCGTTATCAGAGCTTTGCCCTGACTCGACGGTTTCTCGGCGGCAATTGAAAAATTCCGACTTTGTCACCCCATTCTGCCAACTTAAAAAGCAACAAGGTAAAACGGTTTTGAATTCTAGGACCCCTTTAATAGTACAGTGGACCCCCTGCCTATTTGTGGATTTTTACTGTGAAATGTAACTTCAAATCATTCAATTGAAGACTGAAGACATTAGCTGCTGCGGTAGTGCTGAGACGGTGTTCACTGAGCATACTAATGCACATTAAAGTGTATATGGCGTGTGAACTATTAAAATAAGCTCTAAGCGAGACGGTCCACTGTATTCTCATTATCATAAATAAATATACAAAAAATTGTTCTGTGATCTGTGTTCGATTTCAAGCATGTAGAGGCGCCTCCTAAAGGTTTGGCAGAAAAACGGCATGGCTTGGCAGGTTAGAAATTGCCTAATATGACAGGTCTCTGACCAGTTTTTACAAATGTGTTTTTCACGGGGTCTGACTCACAAAGTATTCACACCTGCTTAACTTTTTCACAATTTGTCACATTACACCCAGAAACATCAATATGTTTTATTGTTATTTTATGAGATACGTTTCAACAAAGTAGAAGGAAATGTATACATGTCATTAATAAAAAAATAAAATAAATAAATGTCAGAAAGACTATATATACTATATACCTGAAGGAAGGTGTTTGGTTTAGATGTGACCAAATTAGAACTTTTTGGGCTATACGAAAAGCACTATGTGTGGTAGAAAACTAACACCCTGAACATACCATCTCCACTTTGAAACACGGCAGTGGCAGCATCATGCTCTAGGGATTCTTTTCTACTGCTAGGTAGTTTACTTAGAGTTCATAGACAGACAGATGGAGCAAAATAACTGACGTTGTGCACACGTATTCCACGGAACAACAATATAAATATAAACACTTTTGTTTTTGCTCCCATTTTTCATTCCATTGCGTAATTTCAGAGTGGCCTTTTATTGTGGCCAGTCTAAGGCACACCTGTGCAATATTCACATGAATTAACTGTTTTGCATTTCGTCGCAAAAACCAAAACGTTGTCTGTATTTATTGAAGATTATTACGAAAGACCAACACAAGGTAATCCCAAATGGAGAAATGGAAGATACATATTGCATTGTATCACAAATGTTTTAAATGCTCATCTGAATAGGCACTTTAGTTACAGCTGTGAAGCTGCAGCGCAATTATCCATCGGCGCAAGGGCTCTCCGACAGGCACGCAAGGACGGATGGAGTAGAGCCCAATGTTTTAAACTATCCGTCGAACGCAACAGAGAGCGCACGTCTGTGATTGGTCAGCCCAACATCAGCGTCGTCATTTTTTTCTCTCTCCAGCATTGTCCTCTATTTAGTTCCATCCGTCCTCCCATTAACTCTGACAGGTTTTCCCCCCACCCCCCCTAAAGAAGAGTATCCCCCGCAGCATGATGCTGCCACCGCCACGTTTTACAGTAGGGATGGCGTTCTCAGGGATCCACCACACACAGCCTTTCGCATGTAAGCTAGAAGGTTTCATCAGACCAGAGCACCTTCTTCGGCTTGTGGCAAGTTGCAAACAAGCCTTCTTCTGATTTTCTCTCAGCGATTTGCATGACTAAAAGTTGTCCTGTCAGCAGATTGTCCCAGCTGGAGTGTGGATCTCTGTAGCTCCTCCTGTGTTCTTTCTTTTTTTTTAATGATCGTTCATGTTCTCCAATAATGGGGCCTTAATATTAACGCCTGCCACACTTTTACGATTTTTAGTTTGCAGAACCTTTTGGGCAAACCTTGCTTTTCCTTCCGCCTCACTGTTTGATTTTTTAATTTTTAAACAGCATGAAACAATTGACACAATTGTATTCTGTGTATTGAGTTATACTGTACAGGAAGCATTAGTCACATTAATACTTTCTAAGGATTTTTTTTTTTTTTTTTTTTCAGAGACGTACTACCTTCAGGAAAGCGTTTACTGAGTCATGTGCAACAACAATGATGGTGGGTAAAGAATCAGTTCATGCTCTTGACAAAGCAAATGTCACAGTTTTAACGTAAGATGTCTTCATTATTATTTCACAGTCAGTTGCTTTTCAACAAGGAACTGCCTGACCTGTTTAGTAGGAAATGCTTCACTTTACAGTTTGACAACCTTGTTTTTAAAAGTTGCGAGTCTGGTTCTACCACACATTCTGGTGTGTGAATATCTTTTGGATAACCACTACGACGCCTTCTCTTCCTCCTTACTCTGACTGTAGCCGTCTTGACACCAGCCCTTATCTATCTCAGCTCTGATCAAAAACAAATTCCAACCTTGTAACTGAGCCTGAACTGTCAACGGCCTTCTGTTGATAACTAAAATATCCTCATTAGAATATAAATCTGCCATATTGACACATAAATGCGAATACATAAAAAAATAAATAATAATAATCTAATTTTATAAAGATTTTAAATCAGAGGTTTACATACGACACATAACCTCGTTTTCTTACTGTCTGACTTTGAAGATCAGAACAGAGTCAGGCCTTTCCTATTTTAGGTCAGTCAGGGTTAGCTAAATTGTTTCTATTTGCTAAACGCCAGATTATAATAGAAGGATTTAAATGTATACATATGTTTTATGAAACTTTTTTATACTCTAAGACTTGGCCCATTCCTCCTGACAGGAGCGCTATGACCGAGGCAGATTTGTAGCTACGTTTACAAGTGTTCTGTGGGGGCTTTTTGATGCCCACACCGAAACATTGACTTTGCTGTCCTTAAGCCTAACCCTAACCCTTTCTAATTCATTTGGCTGTATGTTTACGCTTCTAATTCTTTAACTTTGGTCATTGTCTGGTTGAATGACCCATTTGTTTCCAAGCTTTAACTTTCTGACTCAGATGCTGCTTCAATATGTCCATGTAAGTTCCCCCCCCCCCCTCATGATGTCATCTATTTTATGAAGTGCACCAGTCTACCCTGCTGCAAAGCACCCCCACAACATGATGCTGCCACTGCTGTACTTCACAGCAGGGATGGTGTTCACAGCCTTTGCAAGCTTTCCCCTTTCACCTCCAAATGTTACGATGGTGATCGTTGCCAAATACCTCGAATTCAGGTTCACCAAGGCTACAGTGAATGCCTCCAAAATGTAGGATCTTTGCTCTTGAATACAGTGCCACACTGTAATCTGGCTTTTTTAAAATGTTGCTTTTGGAGTAAATGCTTCTTGTGACAAAGAACGAGAGTCAGACCGGAAGGATCAACAGCCATCTTAGAAAATTATCCCAAGGTGGCATCTTAGCAATTTGGAGACTTGATCATAGCCTACCCGTGACCAGAAAATATCACTCACTTGTGTTGTAATCCAAACTTAGATGCAGTTTGCTACAGCATTAATATTTCCATTTTTTTCAATTCTTTGAGCGGAGAGCAAATAAAAGGAGCGTGGGGACCGTCTGACGCACAGAGATCGTGGGAATGCATGCAGAAGAGGTGCATAAAAGATTTTTGTGTCAGCCGGAAGAGTGAGTTGAGACGAGATCAATCTAATCTTGCCTCGAACAAACATCTAACTGTCAGCTAGGGCAGATCAGATGCCAGTCAAGGGAGCGGCACGGTGAAAGAAAGGAGCTGTGAGAGAAAAAAGAGGCATTTTTAGCTTGCTGGCTAAAATTGAGTACTTTCACTTGGCTATGCATTTGTTACTTCAAGGCAGGACTACTGTAATTCTTTACCAACCAGAAGTCCACAAAATGTAATTAAAAGCCTTCGGTTGATCCAAAATGTGGCAGCAAGAGTTCTGATGAATATTAAAAAGAGAGATCACATTTCTCCTGTTTTAGCTTCCCTTCATTGGCTCCCTGTTAAATCCAGAATAGAATTTAAGATCCTTCTTCTTACATACAAAGCCCTTAATAATCAAGCTCCATCATACATCAGCGATCTAATTGTTTCATATGTTCCTAACAGAGCACTTCGCTCTCAGACTGCAGGTTTACTTGTAGTTCCTAGGATTTCTAAAAGTAGAATGGGAGGCAGATCTTTTAGTTATCAGGCTCCTCTCCTGTGGAACCAGCTCCCAGCTTTAGTCCGTGAGGCAGACACCCTGTCTACTTTTAAGGCCAGGCTTAAAACTTTCCTTTTTGATAAAGCTTATAGTTAGAGTTTTTCCTCTCCACTGTCACTACATGCTTCCTCAGTATGAGAGATTGCTGTGAAGTCAATGACAGAACGCAGGCGACTGTCTACTGTCGCTACATGTTCGTCCTCGAGGAGTGAATGCTGCCAGTCAATGACTAGATGGAATCTGCTGGGCTTCCTTAGATAGAAAACTTTTATACTGATTGGAATGTATGTATGATTCAGTTAAAATGACTTTTCTTGTAAAGTGCCTTGAGATGATATGTGTTGTGAACTGGGACTATAAAAATAAACTGAATTGAACTATAGTTTTATTTCCAAATGGAGCATTCAGCGTTCATTATTTACCTGTAAGGGAAGAAACGATTTAGATCATGGAGAACATGCATAAACTGCATTGGTCAACAGCGCTTTGCAAATTTTGTCATACTTCTTGAACTATTTCACATTTATTCCTGTTTCAACCACAAACTTCAATGTATTCTATTGGGATCGAAGAGATAACACTGACCTTGAACATATTTATATTTGCACAGATGCAAACATTTCTATTCAACATAATAGGAAGTAGCCAAAGGCTAAAATTAGCTAAAAGCCATATGAAAATATGATTTTAGTAATGTTTTAAACACAGCCAAGGATTGAGCAGACCTAATGTTATAAGGAAGACCAGAGTTTGGGGGCAGCCACAGAGAAAGCTTTATCACCACGAGTCTTGCATTTGGTTCTTGGCACAAAGAGGTACAACTGAGACTGGACCTCATGGTTCTGGCTGGGATATGGAACTTAAGAACCTCTGACAGATACGAAAGAGCTAAATTATTCAAGGATTTAAAAAAATGGAGCAAAGCTTTAAACTGAATTCTGAAGGAGACCAGAAGCCAACGCGTCGCAGCGTTCTGGACCAACTGAAGTATACCTAATAAAGACAAATCAATACCGGTGTATAAAGAATAACAGTAGGCCATCTTACAAGTAACAAACGAATGACTTGCTCGAAAGTATTGGCTGGAAGGTATGGTTTTACCTTCGCCAGTACTCTAAGATTATAGAAGCCAGGGTGGACAACAGCACTGACCTGTCTGGAGAGTTTTAGAGGGGCGTCAATATAAACTCTAAGACTTTTCACTGTGGTTTTGTTAAAAGCCAACAAAAAGCCCAGGGAAAGGACTGGGGCAGCATTACATGGAGAGTTGCCGAACAGGAGTATTTCAGTTTTGTTTGCGTTAAGTTTAAAAAAAATTTGAGCCATCCAGCTTTTTAAATCATCCAGCCAGTTCAATAAAGACGTAATTGAGTTTAGTCCGGCCTGCATAGGTAAATAAATTTGGATGTCATCCACAAAACAATGGAAGGATATATTATGCCTCCGAAAGATTGAACCAAGGGGTAGCAAACATAAAACAAACAATGTAGGTCCAAGAATCGAGCCTTGCGGCACACCACATCTAAGAGGGCCACTTGCAGAGGTAACGGGGCCCATGACCACACAAAAACACCTGTCAAGTAAATGAGAACAAAACCATTGAATGGTCAAATCCCTCAACCCAACAAAGCGCTCCAAACGAGCCAACAAGATGTCATGATCGCCGGTGTCGAAAGCAGCTGAAAGGTTGAGAAGTAGAAGAGCAGCCGAGTTGCGAGAGTCAAGGGTTAAAAATAAATCATTAAAAACTTTTCAGCGATGTTATTCAATTCAAGGTAAGCTTGCAGTTGCTGATAAACAACCTTTTCTAATACCTTGGAAAGAAATAGTATCTTAGAAATCTGCCTATAATGGGAAAGTATAGAGGAGTCCAAGGTGGGTTTTTTCAATAGAGGAAGCACAGTGGCTTGTTTGGAACAGTCTGGGACACAACCAGAGGTAAGAGAAGAGTTTATAATCTCAAGAATAAATGGACCAATAGTCTATACTAGAGGTTTCCGTAATGCAGAGGGGAAAGAGTCAGACAAACAGCTTGAAGGCCTAAGATTATAAACAGCCTTTATTAAATCATTAAGGGAGACGGGATCAAAATGATACAAAACACTTAAGCACAAAGGTGGGTCACTAGGGGTCAGCTGCTGTGATCAAAGAAACAGTTGAGTTGATTGAGAACACATTGTTAGAAAAGTATGCTAAAAAACTATTGCAATGATTTTGGGAAAGAGGTGCACCTCTAGAGGGACAGGGATTGGTAATTTTATTAAAAACATCAAACAGAACATGGGGTCTGTGACTATTACTGGCCACTAATTTGGACGTATATGAGGTTTTTGAAGACTTAATGGCCTGCTGGTAGGAGTAAAGCTGATGCCGAAGCATCTGTAAAGAAATTTAAAGACCATCCCTTTTTCATCTCCTTTCACCACGTCGGCAGCTCCGTCTGAGGGCACGAGTGGGCTCGTTTAACCACGGCTCAGATTGTGGTTTTGAGCGAGCGGCCTTAAGGGGAGCAAGTATTGTGACACAAGTTGAGTTAAAAATATCAGCCATTACATTTATATTGGCAACAGGAGGATAATGGATTCCGGATTCAATAAAAGCTTTGGAAAACAGAGGAGCCGTAGAAGAGCCAACAATGCGTCTTTTACGCAATGGAATGAACGGCTTCTCAACTGAGCCACATATACAAGCGTCATTGAAGAGTTGTTGTAGATGGTGATCAATACTGGTTATTCATATATTAATTCTGATCATAGTGAAAAGACCTTCCTATAAGGTTAGATTGAACTAAATCATCTAGGTGGAGGAGGAACGATCAAGAGTCAGCACACAGCTTCAGCTATTTTAGCTAGAAACTACTGATCAGGCCTGAAATCTAGGCATAGTGATGGATTCAGGCCTGAACCTTCATGGACACATAAAGACAACTACAAGGTCAGCCTTCTATCACCTGAAGATTATTTCCAGGATTAAAGGACTGATGTCCCAACAAGATCTTGAGAAACTCAACCATGTGTTTATCTTTAGTCGGATTGATTACTGCAACAGTGTCTTCACAGGTCTGCCTAAAAAGTCATCAGACAGCTTCCTGACCACTCTGGTCTTCTGATTCAAGTCTACTCTGCACCCACAGAATCAGAAACAAACATGGAATAGCAGCTTTCAGTTTTTATGCTCCTCTAATCTCCAACAAGCTTCCAGAAAACTGCAACACTGCTGAAACACAGAGTCCCTTTAAATCAAGGTAAAAAAATCCACCTCTTTAGAGCTGCCTTTGATTAACAATTACTGGAACATAGATAAATTCTAGTCTGAATCACATCTTTTAATTACTTTCTTTATTTTTGCCACCGTAATGCAATGTTTCTTTTCTTCTTGTTTGTTTGTTGTGTTACAGTATGTGTTTGTCATGTAAAGCACTTTGCACTACTTTTTTGCTGAAATGTGCTACACAAATAAACTTGGCTTTGTCCGAATGCAAGGATTATGAAGGTCTTGTGATCTAATCTTTAAAACATTTAGTTATATCCGATTGCATGTGAAGACATGACAAAGCTAATGTTCTTTAAAGCGATGTCCCCTTTTCTGCAAAGGTTACAACTTAGTCAGCCCCTATTTGGTGAGACTATCTCAGAGCAGGTCTCAGACCTCGAATTAGGAACACTCCGCCCCAGACACCGACATTCTAATCTAGGATGTTATGAATTCCCTGTCTTCTGAAAGGAAAACAAATGATTTTGAGAAAAAAAAAAAACAGTGGATGCAGAGACAGAAACAAATGGTGAGAGAAAAGAGACGAACACCTTGATAGTCAATCCAAGAACAGTGCTCAATCATGTATACAAACAAGTTTGATCCACTTGTTTACATTCACGCTTTAATTTTTCAGCCAGATGTTTATGTTTAAATTTTTTTTTAATTATGAGGGGGATTGCTTACAATGAAAGTACCATCCATACTTCCAACAGCCTTCCGCCCTCAGGGTGAACTCCGTCAGCAGACATCTCCTCGGTGAACCCCTGCTGGCCATCCGAGAGCGAGGGAAACATGGCTGAAACCTGAAGTCAAGTGAAATGGAAGTACATCCTGTCCTTCCATGGGATAAGCCTACTTTCTGATGCCTGAGATCCAGATTTTCCTCTGGGGAATTCTGGATTTCTTTTCTTACTTTTCTCTCAAAGGTTAAGGCAAGCTTCTAAAATCCCTATTGTGCGCAAATCTTGTAAGTTAAATCTTCCAGAGAGCAAGCGAGATGGAGACAATTTATCAAGGGAGGATCTTTATCAGCTAAGGAACAGCCAACCGATTATTCTCCAGATTATTAATAGTTCATTATTGCTTCTGTGATTCTGAGGATGAATTTATTGTTATAATTCATTTCAGTCCTTTCATGCAATGTAGGCTCCCTGAAAAAGAGAATTTACCCTTCAGACAAACAGACTTCAGACAGAAAGATGTTGATAAGTTTAGAAACTGATAAAAATTACAAATGAGACTGATATGATGTTTTGCTACATACTAATGCTTCTAATGCATCATAAGACATTTTGTCCACTAATCTGTTCGACTTCCCCACAAGTCTTGACTGACCAACAGAGTAGTGTTTTCTGAAAAGTGTGGTGCATTTGTATTCAGGCCTCCCTAACTGCACCAATGGCTGCGGGACCGGGCCTGCCCATTCAGGTGTCCACCCGCCCAAGACAGATTACAACGCCCATGCAAATTTAGTTGCAACCATGCTTTGTATTGAACCAAGACAACCAGAAGAGGGTGCTGTAGGCTATTAATTGGAGCAGAAAAGAAGACATGCCAAAATGGACTTTAGAGCTTGGCTTAGAGAACAAGAGCAAAACTAGCACAAGCAGGCAAGTGTAACCTTGAGTGACATTCTGGTCCAAACTCCATACCAGTCGGTGGTGGCAATGCACAAATTTGTTGTTTGCCAGCCATAAACATCACAAAGATGAAGAAGGATGCTGTCTAATTAAACTTTGTGAAATACACACAAGGAAGGTAATTTCGAAGGTTTGGAGTGGCAGATTATGTCGGATTTTGGATGAAAGACTTGTTGTGGAGTAGCCATTTTCCTGGAGTGCATTCATTGGACCCTAGTGGACGCAAAAAGACCCTTGTTGTTGGAGATGGTCTATTTTGTCAACAATGTCTTGCTTTCTGAGTGGTTTGACTAAAGTGTTTACCATGTCTACAGTAATGACTGTATTCTTGATTGGTTTTCGTAATTGGAATCACAGGAATCCTAGCTTTCTAACGATGTGTAAGATGTATGTGTACATAGAAAGGGTGTGGCAAAAACAAGGCAGATTTGGTTCCACCCCCCAGAATAAGCCACAGCCCTCCCAGCTAGATTAACCGGGTCTGCTCCTGACCCTGGCAGAATGACTTAAGCTAAGTGCGTTTGAACAAAGCGCATCTGTAAACATACATTTTCAAGTCTTGCCACGGATTTCCAATTTGATTCAGGTCTGGACTTTGACTGGGCCATTCTGACACAAATACGGCTAGGTATGATTCCGTTCATCCATTTGTTTATATAGCGTTCATTTGCAACAAATACCACACTTTACGAGACAATAAGGTCCAATTCGTTCGTAGAAATAAACCTGGACCAGAGGAAGGGAGGTAGATGGCATAGAAAAGGAAATAGATGGCATAGACTAGAGCTGTGTAAAAAATGAACACACCTCCTTTTTGTGGTGCCTCATTTCTTTTATCCTGTTGATATCTGGTCTAACAGAAAAGCTTCACTTTTACCGTTTTCATAAATGATGAAAGAAACGGTTCCGAGGAGCCGGGTAAAATCCCACCGACACGATTCCGAGGAGGAAGCGTCTGCTCTGCTGTTACCGCAGCAACAGGAGGAAGCCTTTTTCTCTTCAACTAATTTTAGATTCACGTTTTAACTGAAGGAGGGGAAACAATAATAAACAAGTAATTACTGAAAACTTTGAGAACAATCATTGGCCACATGTCCACATATTACATACAGCCCTCAGTGCCAGGTTTTGTGGAGAATAGACAGATAACGTGAAAAAAAAGAAGAAAGTTAAACAGGGATTCTACTGGGAGACGTGATCCAGTTATCAGTGGCAGTTCAAAAAGATTTCAGGAGCTTCAACCCCAAATGTCCAGATCCAGGACACCTACCATCAAAGCAATCCATTGTAGCTCAGGCTGTATGTTTGGGGTCATTGCCCTGGTGGAAGGTGAACCTCCACCACGGTCTCAAATCTTTAACAGCCTCTGAAATTTTGCCCTAGAGCATTGCTCTTTATTTAGCCCCACCCCTCCTCTTTTGAAAATCCCCATTGCAGTGAAACATTACAAAGTAATTTAGCTCCATCTATCCTCCCATCAACTCTCACCAGCCTCCCCCTCTCCCTGCTGAAGAAACGCACCCCCACGATATAATGTCGTCTTCGACGTGTTTCACAGTGGGAATTCTGTTTTCTTCCACACTTGGTACTTTGAAAGTTGGCCAAATACGGCGACTTTTGGAAAAGTGTCAAAAGGCAGAAGCTGCCTGTCAAAACGGATGTAGGGGACACAGCGAGCAGGCGGTCAGGTCAGGCGGAGCTGTTTCGCCTGTATGCCGAAAACACGGTCTGTTACAGGGAAGGAGGACCACTGCACACCCTTGTACCACACAACGTCCAGACGAATGACATGCCGTGGTGGCAGTATCATGCTCCAGAAATGCTTTTCTTCAGCCGGAACAGGGAAGCTAAATACTAATGCCCCACAGTTTTCTGATTAGGATTAGTAAAATAAATAAAATCCATGGTTTTACTTTCCTTTAACGTCACAATTATTTGCAAAAGAGTGATTTGCAGTTTTAAAATATGACAAGAGTTTCAAGGAGTATGACTATGTCTGCAATACATCTTATTTCTACAATCTGTTCTACAGGTGCGCTGCTCCTGGTGGCAGCATGTTGGAGTCGCTCTGTTCTGATTTTTTTGTCTTCTACACTTTTATTCATCGTTCTTTTTTTGCTTTTTCAGACAATTATTCCCTCTGATTTTGGATGCTGTGTAGCTGGAAGGATTTTACGCTCCCACCTTCTCACTTTTGGGCAGTTATGATGCGTTACCATGGCAACAATGTCTCGTTTTTTACAAGCAGGCGCAGCTGAGTAGCATCTCAAAGGCTCAAACAACACGTGATCTTTGACCCCAGATCCTAGAGGAGGTGAGAAGGAGGCAGAGAGAGGAGGAGGAAGTTCAAACTATCTATTCCAACATTCCAGCGTCTCTTACTGCAGCTTTGTAACCACACGGCCAGACAGAGATAGTTTGAGCGACAAAAGCAAATGAGGTGGATTAGCAGTGCTTTTCAACAACCGATTGTGTCACCCAGGACATGTTACTGTGAAATATCGTCTCTGCTACCCAGACAATTACCTTTCACCATGTCATGACAGACATGATACCGTCATACAGCAACAGTCTTCAGTCAGAGGCCTCTTCTGATTTGTTGCAAGACTGACTGCTACCGGAGCATCACCGTCCACAACGATACTATGGAGAGACTTGGATGAGATGAGTTATGACAACATGTAACTTCCCGTTAGGATAAATACAAAGGGCAAACTCCGCCGGCCAAATGTGAGGCCAATGCGGAAGTGACAAAAATTGCAGTTTTCCCCCTCATCCGCTGGGGGCTGGCTGCAGAAAGGAGCAAATCACCATTGACTCCCCTGTTAAAAAAGCCAACTTCACAGCCGAAAAAAACATGTTTACAGCCTGGTTCAAAAAAAGGCCTTCGGGGAACGCCTTCAGCCTTGAAAGTCTTCGGGCATTTCGTTTCTCTGAACTTGACCATCAGTTGTGTCCTCAATGTTTATTCGTGTTCGGATGTTAATTGTGCACTCATTGGACAAGGATGGCTTGGTGTGGTATTGATTTCACTAACAGACCGTCCAAGAAGTCTCTGCTCCATTTGTTTGGATAAGTAAAATTATATTTCTGCTGTGCATTAAAGATAACACTGCTTGGTCAAAAATGGGTTGAAGTGATCAGATTTCTTCTTTACTTTCCATGTTGATTATTAAAACTTGTTTTCAATAAAAATTCACATAGTTTTAGTGAAAGTTATGGAACAGAAGGCTTCATGACTTTGAATCTGCCTAGAAGACAAAGGGGTAGCGGAGTCGCCCAACCGCGGTTTTCTGGCTAAAAACGCCCGCCAACCTCGGTTAGCTCCGGTTAGCACCGGGTTAGTTCAGTTAGCTCGTAGCTACATCGGCTCAGAGTGTCAATCATCTTCCCCCACCCTGATAGCTCCCTCTCAGCTCTACCTCTTTGCCAATTTTTTGCATTTTCCGGGAGTGACGAGACTCGTGACGCGGCCAAGATGGCGGTGGTGGGAACCGCCCACTGGGCTTTAATTCAGCTCTTCAGGAACCTACGGGTGACGTCATGGAGGCTCCGTCCATCTTATATATACAGTCTACGGATAAATAAAGTATTTTTGAAATGAAATGAATTGAATTCGACCTGGAATTCGTAGGCAAACGCCAGGCTTTTTGGAAGCCTGTATTACAAATTACAAATTAAATTTGTTATGCTTGGTGTAGTTGAGAAATTTGATGGAGATCAAATTCAGCTTCTTGGGTGGACAGCCTCATACCCAGTGACAGGGTTAGGGTTTGTGAAAAAAAAAAAAAAACAAGTAAATAAATTGGTAAATCCAAATATAACATGCAGTAAAACCTGCACACCCTTGCTTGAAGGGATCGGTGAACAGTTGGTGTAAGAGAGTGTAAACAATTGTATAAAAGGGTCGTAAAAGGCAGCCTAGGTAATGGTGATATAAATTCTTATTATCGCTGTAGATTTGAAAGATTTATGTTGTTGCTCAAAGGTTTGCTTGTCCATGCCAAAAAACCAATGAAGAAAACAAAAACAAATCGGACTTTATATCTGTCCGTTCTGTAGGCTAATAGGGATAACATAAGCTGTTTATGAATTCTGTGTCTCAACGGAGCTCATAAACCCCCCTCCAAAGAGGTGTGTTAAGGTTTTGTTATTTAATAGATGTAATTAATTTACACCGTTGCGCTAAGCTAATCCTTTATTTACAAGGTCCGGCTGGGAAATTTCCTGTCCCTGATGAATTCCTCTAATTAACCCGTAAAACTGAAATAATGAGAATGAAAGTGACATGGTTTATCGTGTTATGAGCAATTATCAGGCTACTTCACCTCACAGCAGGGCAGACTGTTTTCCTCATCAAGACAAAAGACAGGAGGATGGAGCAGTGACAGCAGGGCGGTGTAGATTTATCGCTGGGTTCTCTGGCCAGAGAGCTTTTGAATACAGTCACGAAGTCTGGAATATTGTATTCAGAGTGGAAGAACGACAGGAGTTGGCCTGAAGGTACGAGATAAATAATAGCCCTGCGGGGGGCGTCTACGCACAGCTGTGCAGGACGTTGTGTAAACCTTAAGGAGGGCAGGGGAGGTGAGTCGTAGCAGGGACCTTTGCTTAGGGTGGGACCCCCTTGTGAAACACTCGTTTGAGACAGAACAGGAGCAATGAAGAACACGACCGCGACGTTCAGGAGCTATTTAGATGAAATAAGGTTTATTTGGGGATTAAACTAGATCAAAATAGGTGGTTATACGCATATTGAGTGGGCATCACAAGCTTAATACTGTGTCGTTTTTTAATCAGAATGAGCAAAGGGAACAGACTGCCTTCTGAAACCTGATTCTACATCCAGAACAATACAGGAGGTCTTTGGTGTATTCACACTGTGATACCTGAAGATGTCCAAACCAGCAACAGACAAAAATTGTTTTCTAGGATTTCAGCCTCACTACTTTTTGAAACAGGCTTGTGAAAAAGGCAAGTTTTATTAATAAAAGGCCAAATATTAGTTTCTAGGCTCCATAATGGAAACAGTTATTTAACTTGTTTGCAATTTGAGTTACTGATACTATCTTCTGTAGTTAATGAGACTAGAAAGGTGCACTGTTGGCCTAATTAGCAATTCTCCTATAGGAAACCAGCACCTACTGTCACGATTTTTGGCAAATGTCTGACCCACATGCAAGAAAGCTCTAGGGAGACCAGTAAAGTTTAAGAATTGAACAAGAAAATGTATTTGAATGTGTGGAGAAAGGTAATGCAGGAGGATGATGGTGATGAAGAGGCGTCGTGGAAGGATCCAGGTTATTTTTTAGGAGAAAACTTGAGGTGAGTAGCCTGAATTACAAAGCAGAAGAAACATCTAGGAGTCACGAAATGCTCGGGTTGCTATGTAGGTTAACAATCAGGCAATGACTGACTGGCTTCCAGCTCCTCTTATCTTTATGCAGACGATTTTCATACTTGTATACTCAGTATGTGTATGCCAGTGGACTGATGAGTTCAACAACACTGAAATGAGAAATAATCAAAGTCAAAGGTTCACACACAATTAGGTTAGTGAGAGAATGAGATTATTCACAGTGAAACGAGTCCTGTACAAACATGAGCTGAAATGCCGTTCCTTAAGGAAGAAGCCATTAAAGAAGGATTCCATTTCGTAAATACACACATGGACTCTAAGACTGTAATTTAGTCACAGTACAGCGCGAAAGCCTGAATACGCCATCCGTTTGCCATTTGCTGAAGGAGGGACTGGTGCACTTCAACAAAAGAGATGTCATCACAAGGAACAGACATTATGTGGATAATATTAAAGGAGCATCTCAAGAAATTCGCTGGGCCCCACATGGGCAAAAATGGGCCTTCCTGTCAGCTGCAACGCACCTTAACACGAACAAAACCAGTAGTTTTTGGTGGCCATCACAAAGCTTCATCATTCCTGTCTGGAGGAATGGGCCTAAACGCGGTGAACAGCTTGTGGAAAGAACCAAGTCATGCAATTTAAAGAAAACTCCAAGGAATATAAGAGTCTGACTTCGAAGACTGTAAAATGCCTCTCTATTTTGGCATTTAGCCAAAAAAGCCTGGCTGTCCGAACTGACCAAAAACGGGAGGGATTTAGTCAGATTTAATGTGATAACTGAGAATACAACAGTGGAAGCAAATGTTTAGCTTTAAGTGTAAACGACTGATTGCGCTTCTCATGAGATTTCTTTACCGCATTGTGAAGCACATACTTACGTTTTTATGTCTCATCCAATAATTTTAAGGGTCGTTAATGGTAATATGCAGAGAAAGAAAAGCTGTACTGATATGATCCTTTCCACTTAAGTAGTCCCAGTCATCAGACAGAGCTCCAGACTCACAGGAAATGTCAGCGTCTTTGCCCTGAGGTCAGAGAAGTACAGGGCTCTGATTGGATCTTCTCTAAGATACCCTATAAAACACAGAGAGAGAGAGAGACTCCAGGAGAAGACCTCCAGAGATAATTATCTGAATGCATGCATAAAACACTAGCTGCGAAAACAAGAGGTGATGAAGACGAACAGAGAGCTTCACTGACGTTGATAACTATACAAAATAATAGGAATACATACAGCCATCTGTTTTATGCAGAACGACGAAAAGAAAATGAGAATGAGCCTGACATGCCCACAGCAGAACAAGTATGGCACATGTCTATGCATTACCCATATGTATACCGCATAGATCTGCACACATTAGCTCAGTGGGTTTTTTTTGTGCGTATTTTTTTTTTTTTTGCTGTTAAATGTGTGGACACGGATGTAGACTGCAACACGCCGTGATTAGCCTTCCCGGGAAATATTAATGAGGTCTTTCTCCACGGTTTGCGTTTCATGAGGGGAGTTCAGAACCGCACTTTCACAAAAACAATTATGAACCAGAAATTAGTTGTAATCCCAAGAAAACACTTGGCAGAATAAATCATCATGCCGCCGTCTTCAATTGGCTACAATAATTACAAAACCTCCCCTGAGCTTTCTGAGCAATGTTTGAACTCACCAAGCCCCAAAATATTTAATTATCCCAGGAGGAGACTAATTATTACTTTGTTGCAGGTAGGACGTCAAGAACGGCTATTATTCAAACAAACAAACAAACAAACATACAGTTTATCCGAGTCTTTAGTCTAATTACTCTGTTTCAGCTGTGAAAGAGGGTCAGGATGGAAGAGCGGTGTAAAGAGCTTAAATAATGTAAGGAACCCCTCACAAGCTTTTCTTTTGTTTTGTGTTTTCTTTTAAAGGTTTTGTGGTCGTAGTGGTTTGGTAGGGAACAGTGTAGAAAGAAGAGAGAAGTGGGGGTAGACACAACCGGTAACCTACCAAGAGAATGAGGCAAGAAGAGCATTGATCAGAGAGCACAGCTCCATGATAACTCTGGAGGAGTTGCAGGCAACTCCAGCTCAGGTGGGACAGTCTGTTGACGGATCTGTTAGTCACGCTCTCCACTGATCTGGCCTTTACGGAAAAGCCATAAAATCACTTTTTTTTTTTTTTTTTTTTACAAGCTTCGCAGAGGATGCAGCAAACAAGTGCTCCAATCAGAAGACAAAACATTTGACATTTGAGCTTATATGGTTACATAAATAATGTATGTCATGGAAAACGAACACAACTGTGAAACATGGCGGCGGCAGCATAATGCTGTGGGGATGCTGGGTTGTTTTTGCTGGATGCTGGTGGTCAGAGACGATGGTCAGGACAATGCTCCATATATTGAGCCATATATTTTATATAGTGGGTTAGAGCAAAGCATTTCAAGTGTTTGAATGGCTCACTCAAACTCCAGATCTGGATTAACTGAAATTTAAATATGACTTAATCACAGGGTTGTCCACTTATTGGCTATTTTGCACTTAACGGATTAAGGATGACATTTGTTATGGTTTTAGCTTTAAATGAACAGAATGGACTAACTAATCATAATGGGCAAGAATCATATCCCCCGAAATTTAAAGGGGAGTGGCAAAAGCAAATGAGGTGGATTAACAGTGCTTGCAAACAACTGATGGTGTCATCCAGGCCATGGTGCAGTGAAATATCGCCGCTGCCTAAATATAGAGCTGGTAACACAAGTTTCTTTAGTCAGAGGCTTCTTCAGATGTATTGCAAGACTGACTGTTACTGGAAATCCTTCCTGCCCACAGCTTCAACGTCAACAACTCTTAAGGTACTAGGATAATACTGAATTGAACAATTTCAGAATAAACATGGCCAAAAATGATTCAAGTGATGTGTGGAAGTTTTGTTTAACTAATAACTAAATATCAAATACATGTGAAATATGACCATAAAGTTCAGAAATGCTCACAAATTGCTGTTAATGTAAACGCACTGTGTGATAACAAAATCTGAGCTTTGATTCAGCCTGGGATTTTCCATTACTGAAATACCAGCAAGTTCTCGATGGATTTACTGATATGTTTGTTGTCTTTGTTATGGTTTAAGGTCCAGTTCTGCTTTAACTTTATTTTTTTTACATACAGTCTTACATTTCCCTCAAGCACCCTCTGATATATGCAAAAAAAAACCCAACTCAAACCAGTTTATTTATATGGTGCAAATTCACAACAAATGTGGTCTCAAGGCACTTTACAAAGTGAATTGCTTTTTTTTTTTTTTTTTACATGTGTCCTGTCAGTCAGTGTTGCACCTGGAATTGATGTCTGACTACCAAGTACTTTTGCTATACAGTGAGGCTAAAAAGTATTTGACAGCCACCTATTTTGCACACTTCAGCTGTGAGAGACAGAATGTGGAATTAATTTTTTTTTACAGGAAATCACATTGTATGATTTTTAAAGAATTTATTTGTATAATGGTGCAGAAAATAAGTATTTGGTCAATAACTGTCTTCAACAGCTTTGCACACACTGTAGCTCATATTTTTGACTTGTTCTTCCATGCAGATCTTCTGTAGAGCTGTGATGTTTTGACTTTCAACTCCCTTCACAGCTTCTCTATTGGATTGAGGTCTGGAGACTGTCTAGGTCACTCCAGAACCTTCAAATGCTTTTTAAGTAGCCACTCCTTCTCTGCCCAGGCGGTGTGTTTGGATCATTGTCATGTTGGAAGATCCAGCCACATTTCATCTTCAGTGCTCTCACTGATGGAAGGAGGCTTTTGCTCAAAATCTCACGATAGATGGCCCCATTCATCATTTCTTTAATACGGATCAGTCGTCCTGTCCCCTTTGCAGAAAAGCAGCCCCAAAGCATGATGTTTCCACCCCCATGCTTCGCAGTGGGTATGGTGTTTTTGGGATGCAACTCGGCATTCTTCTCTCTCCAAACATGGTGAGTGGCGTTTATATGAAAGAGTTCTACTTTGGTCTCATCTGAACACATAACATTCTCTCAAATACCCTCTGGATCATCCAGATGGTCTCTGGCAAACCTCAGACGGGCCTGAACATGTGCTGGCTTGAGAAGGGGCGCCTTTTGAGCGCTGCAGCATTTTAATCCATGAGGACGTAGTGTGTTACAAATAGTAACCTTTGTTACTGTGGTCCATGCTCTCTTCAGGTCATTGACCAGTTCTCCTCATGTAGTTCTGGGCTGTTTCCTCACCCTTCTCAAGAGCATGTGTAGCCCACTAGGGAGATCTTGCATGGAGCCCCAGGTCAAAGGAGAATGTCAGCGATCCATTTTCTATTCATTGCTCCAACAGTTGATCTCTTCTCACCAAGCTGTTTGCCTATTTTAGATTGGCTCATCCCAGTCTTGTGCAGATTTACAATCTTGCCCCTGGTGTCCTTGGACAGCTCTCTGGTCTTATCATGGTGGAGGTTGGAGTCTGACTGTTTGAAGGTGTGGACAGGTACAGATAACGAGTTCAAACAGGTGCCATTAGTACAGGTTGGAGGATAGAAAAGCTTTTTAAAGAAGTAGTAACAGGTCTGAGACAGGTAGAATTCTTGTTTGTTTGTAGGTGCTAAATGTTTATTTTCTGCACCATTGTACAAAGAAATTCTTTACAAATCATACAATGTGATTTCCTGGAATTTCTTTTTACATTCTGTCTCTCACGGTTGAAGTGGACCTATGATAGAAATTACAGACATTTCTTATCTTTTTAAGTGGGACACCTTGCAAAATTGGTGGCTGTCAAATACTTTTTTACCCCACTGTATATATATGTATGGAATCTTTATTAGAAATTGCTGTGGGTTTATTTCAAAAACTATGGACACGGAGACAGAAAAGAGAAGGTACAAAAGATGGAGAGGTGGAACAAAAAGTTAAAAGGGAAAGAGGGAATTGAAGACCTCCACCCTCTCTGCGCCCTCGCCGCCAGCCTCCACCATTTCCTCCCCCGCTGCTGTTCATCTTCCTTCCCTAGTTCTGTTGTTCCCTTGTCTACCCGCTCAGCTCCGTTTTAAGCCAATCTTTATTAGTTAAATCATTCTCATTTACCTGTCTGCGTTTGGGTCCTGTATCCTCAACTCCTGACAGTTTTTTTTCAAGACTTCTTTTAGCATCTTGCGGTCTGCTTTCAGCGTGAGCTTGCTTGGATGGCCGGATCTAGGGATGTTGGCAGCTGTCTTGAATACCCTCCCTTTACAGCTACAATCTTCTTTCTGAAGTCATCAGCTTATTCAATTTCACCATGGCGTTCACTCTCACTTTAACAGTCAGGCGCTTACCAATCTAAATGTCTGAGGGGTTAAACAGAGCAAATCTCCTTCAAAAGATGTGTAATAATCCTCTAATCATGTGAGATTAATTCCTCACCAGAATTAGCATTTTTGTTACATTTTCCAAAAAAGCCTGTTCTTCAGTTTGAACTGTTATATTTAGCTTTAACAGAGTGTCCTAACCCTTTCTGACATGGAATCACTTTGGGATCTGCTACGAGGAGCTGGGTGGTCTCGTTGTGGAAAGGGATGTCTGAGTTTCCCCCCTGAAACTGGAACCGCCACAGATTAGCATAAGCAAAAGGATAGATGTACAGAGAAGTGAGACCAGATCTAAAAAACTAAACAATCATCACTTAAATATGCAGTATCTTGTTAAAGTGATCATACCTCTTAAAGCCACGAACGTTGATGTATTTTGATGGGATTTTAAACCACGCAAACCAAGCAAAACTCACATCTGAAACAGGGGCAAAAACCAGTGTGGAAACACGTTACATGGCAGTAGAAAGTAGGCATGGAACGTACAAGCAGAACAGTCGAATCCGCCAGGGAATGACGGAAACTAAGAGGCTTAAATGCTGCAGAAAAATGACGAGACATGAAGACAATCCGGCTAGAGACAGGTGGATGCAATGAAGCTGATGAGCACTGAAAAAATCTGGCAAGCGGAAAACACAGAAATAATGAAATAAAACACAAGAAACCAAAAGAGAAAAAAACTACATAAATGAAAGAAATATAAAAACTGTATATAATAAACCTTGCACAAGAATAAACTACGAAACAGAGAATAACGAACACAGAGGAATTAACAGCATACAGCAAACCTCGATAGCAGTGATGAACCAAGAAGATGATCAGAATGTTAAACAAAAAACAGAACCAAAACACAAACACTAGAAGATCATAACAGGGACAATTTAAAGGAAATTATAACAATGATAATATATGAACAATTTTTATTGTCATTGTATCAAAATACAGTGTGCAGTAGTACAACACCATTGGTCTACTGACCCATGTAAGGTGCATAGAGAAATGCTCTGACGAAGCACCAAAAACTGGACGCAGAATAAAATGAGTGCAAAAATAGTGCAGGCATAAATCAGAAATAAATAAATAGATAATATTACACTTCATAAATATAAATATAAATATAATATATTTATATATAAATATACAAATATATATAATATAAGTATAAAAATAATTTAACCTAAACAAAAGGCAAAACCCAATCACCCAAGACTTGTGATATAGGGAGCAACCAAAATGCAAGATGATTGTGAAGAAGTGGAACACTTTTATTTATTTATTAAAATAAGAATCTTAAAAAACAAAAACAATTCTGAAGATCTGAAAAGTGGGGTGGAATGTTACCAACCCAGCAACTCATGAGGAAATAAATCCATCAACGGGAAATTACATTACAGAAAATTGACAAGCAGAACGCCATTGTCACAAGAAGTCTTCATGGGCAGTTTGTCACAAGCCATGCAGGGAACGCAATGGTGAACCACAATGGTGGCAGCATCGTGCTATGGGGAAGCTTTTCTTGAGCAAGGACTCTGATGTTACTCAGTTGATTTGGAAGATGTATTGAGCTAAAGACAGGGAAATCACTGCGGAAAACCTGTCATTGGTTGCAAAAGACTTGAGACTGGGGTGAAGACTAAGTAAGGGAAAATCAAATCATTGCTTTAGTTCGGTTAAATTCGGATTAAAATTATAAACACACTTTATAAGTACAATAATTGCCTTTCTTTGTCAGAAATTACAGAGACAATTTACCTCAGCGGCAATCCTGGTAGCTATTACCCATAATACCTTGCCTTCTAAGGGTGAATGCAGTTCAACTTTTTACCAGCAGATGGTACATTTTAGCAAGATTTAACCTGAACCACTTTAAAGCAACACTCAAGAGTTTTTGCTTCTCGGTCCTCTCTACAGCTTGGAAGCGAAATTGTCCATTACCTCTGTCATAAATAATTTAGCCTACCATTGCGTCACATGCACGTTATTTGTTCGGAGTGGTAGAAAACGCCTTTGAAACACAAACTTACGTGCTTAGCACAGTAGCTTATGCCTTTGCTAACCTGAGCCAATCGATATAAAACAATCTACAATGTATCGTACACAGATCTATGCACACTGTTGGGGTGAAAAAAGATTATTACTTACAAGTCCAGTAGCATCCTGTAGCCTCCTTCAACTCTCGCCAACGAGTGAAAGCCAGTCCAAAGTTCACTCTAGTCCGAGCTCTTTCTCTATCATGCTCCCGTTTTCTTTTCTTCGCCTCCTACTCCGACATACTCTTCCTTTTCTTTGCAGGCTCCGTCATGATGACAACTGTTCAAGTCACCTGCTGCAAGGTATCTTCCATTTATATCTACCTGCCGAGTATGCTCCAGAGAGCCTTGCAGGATGCGCCACCTGCCGGCATTTGTGAAGCCTGCCATAAAGCAAGTCGCATTTGTAGTCTCATCTGAACTACAAAACCGCTACCCGACGACCCAAACTTATATAGTGCTGTTACGGCCGATAGATAGAGGGTCACATAGAGGGCCACAAAGCGAATGTGGAGGTGCTGTTTCACCCTGTTATGAGTTGATGAACAACTGACATGAGTTCGGAAACATTATTTTAAGGTTAAAAAAAAACTCTTTAGTGTTGCTTTAACTATGTTACAAGTGGCCCGGGCACCCCCCGCTTACTGGAAGTAAGGAGACTGCCAAAGCGGGAACAACAACACCCGTACGACTGCTTCACTGCCACCACCATTTGTTTACTGTTCGGGTCACGCTGTAGGCCAACCCGAAGAATGGCAACGTGAAAGGGGCGCATGTCACCACCTACTGTAGTGGAGTCGAACGCACTTCCTTCAATATTTCGTTTTAATGCTGACCATGTATAAAGACTCCCCTTCTGGTTAAGGTATTAACTCAATTATTCCCATAACTCGATTTAAATGTGCATGTATATGCACTAAATCATAACCGTACAGCCAGAGCCATAATATAACCAAAGCAGATTTGGGAGTTAGAATTAATTAGAATTAAAATCTTTAAAAAAGATGGTAGAGACACAAACTGGACGAAATTGCTATTTTAATTGCAGCAGGCGATGTTTCTACAAAGCATTGGACTCAGAGGGGTTGAATTCAAAAGCTTCTCACTCTTTTCCAGCATATTTATCAAAAACTTAGAAACCCAATCATCATTTTCCTTCTGCTTTACAAATAGTGCTACTGTCTCTGTCAAACACATAAAACCTGGATAGAATGCAATGAAAACACAGTTTTGTGGAGTTAATGTTGAAGGGGTGTGAATACTTTTGCAAGGCAGTGCATTTCAGACAGTTTCTGGATTTGCCATCTGTTATCGATAACCTTACTTTTCAAAGAACTAGTATTGGTTTGTAAAAACAAAATCACAAGACCCTCTAAGTCATTCAAAATAAACAAAAAATGGTGGGGAGATTTTTTCACTAATGATCTGGAAGCGTTTGGCCTTGAAAATGCCAAAAGAACAGGACCGTAAATGTAATAAATAACTCTCAACCACAACTGCGGCAGGCTTTTTGTCATGCTAATAATGAACACAAGATGGCGGACAAGATGCAATATTCTAAGTGCTCTCAAGAGATGCCCAGAGCGAGGTAGCTTTCTTTCTTTTTCATTCAGTAGCTGTTACATCACAGCAATATCCTTAGCAGCGGCCCCGCTTTTATTACAGGGAGGGATCGACGATGGGATCAGAAAACTTTGAACCCTGCAGAACAGAAGCCATCTGTAAAATGGCTTCTGCTCTGTGGCACGCCGTGTAATCTTCATGGTACCAATGTAAAGCGTTTGGCCTGGAAATGAAGCTGAACAGCCTGTGCCAAGTCGCAGTGTGTGTGTGTGTGTTTGTGGGGGGGTTGTGGAGGTGTGTGCGGAGGCATCCAGAACTGGGGGGGGGGGGGGGTTAGTTAAGTGTGGCATAAGTTAGTGTGGTGCCATGTGCTATTCCTTCCACTCCACACCCACGCAATGAAGCCAACTACTGCTAGACGGAAGAAAAATGCAAGAGAAAGGCTTCTTAAGAGTAAACAAGATGTTCAGGAAGGTGGGACCACACACACACGCGCGCTCAGCTTCACCTGTCATTCTTCACCACCACTGGCAGCTATTGTCAGGACGCGTTAACCCCACTTGCCCCCCCCCCTCCGTCCCCGTCCCCCATCCCCCGGAAGTTTGACGAGCGCCAATCAGCCGAGAAGAGCTGGTCCTCCTTCTTTTTGACATGTGAACAGCTGGGTCCTTCTGTGTTATGACTGCCGCTGCCGCATCTGTTGTATGAGAGTGTGTGCAAGTAAAGTGTGTGTCTTCTTCACAGATTTGAAGGCCCCCTGCCACATCTGGGTGGCGGTCCAGCCGTCCGGCTCCCCTCACGCGTTTCGACAGCGTCGCGCAGACACCTAGCTGTCACTCCGGCTTACCTGAAGCCCACCTCACGGTGAGGGGCGAGGCGTCGGCTTGCGTGTGCACCGTCGCCGCTTACCCGCGCGGATGTGTTAGCCCCGGGGTCTGCTCGGCCGAGCGTGGACGGGTTTGTGTCTGCGTGCAGAGTGAGAATCTGAGTGTCAGCAGCGGTGTGCATGTGTGACACTGGGCACATGTATATGCTTGGGGCAAAGGCTCCAGTCTTCACACCTCTTAGTTAAAAACACCCAGAAAGACACACCAGGCTCTGCGGCCAGAGATTTTATGCAGGTCAAAGACTCCGCTTCACGTGGGGGCACTTTAAATACGACCCTGTTGAAATGTAGTAAACCTGCACACATTTCAGACTATTTGATCAAAATCTGCTTATAGTACAAACAACTGGACTCAGTTTAAAATGTCAAGGAATTATTAAAGCATTTCTTGGGTTCCAACTTTTTATATTATGTCACGTTTGTCACAAATTTCAGTCTATTTTAAATCTTTTTTAATGTGGTAGACCAACAGAAAGTATGCTGAAGTGGAAAGTAAAGTTATTTTAAGAATAAGATGTGAAATGCATCCATATTCACCCTGCCCACCACTAACTATCAGATTCAATGCTTTGTTGAGCCAATGCAGTTACAGCTGAAAGTTTCGTGTTATATATGCTCCACATAATGTTTTCCATGGAGACCAAAAAAAAACAAAACAAAAAAAAACTTTTGGTCTCACCTTTACTCAAGGGTATCAGAGCACACGTGCTAAATGGAAACAGGCTTCATACATTTCTTATTTTTATTTGCAAAACATTTTTAGCCCCAGTTTGATTTTCTTGCATCGTTACAATTATGCACCACTTTGTGTTTGTCAGGGGTGTGTGTGAAGTATGGACCCAAACGCAGACGCTGAAGGAAGTGCAGGATGTTTATTAACGGTGGAGGTGACGATGATGAAGAAGAGGACGACGGCAGGAACGGAG